>WNWK01005211.1:70000-124758 GCA_009830355.1 Cherax destructor | reverse complement strand
TATGACTGTTTGCAAGAGTTTAACTGTAATGCTCATGAAATACTGCATACCTATGGACTTTACTGTGTGTGACAGAACATTGTACTGTATAATGTACATATAACACAGATTCCAATGTTATGGATCTCAGATATAACAGACAAAATATATGTCCGGACAAATGTTCAATGCAAAGGACCAAGTTTGCTGTATCAAAATTTTGAGATTTTGTCCATTATCAGTAGTGTGTCTGGTAGGGTCCCCATACAATAGACTAAGTCCAATGAATTGAGATTTTGTACCTAAGTAGGAAGGGGGAGAGAAAAAAATTGAAAAAGAGAAAAAGAGAGAAGAGTGTACTCACTTACATGTGGTCGCAGAGGTTGAGTCACAACTCCTGGCACCTCTAAACTCACTAGTTGTACTCACCTAGTTGTGCTTGCAGGGGTCGAGTCACAGCTCCTGGCCCTGCCTCATCACTGGCCGCTACTCAGTCACTCTTCCCGCTCCATGAGCTTTATCATACCTCTTCTTAAAGCTATGTATGGATCCTCCCTCCACTACATCACTTCCCAGACTATTCCACTTCCTGACAACTCTGTGACTGAAGAAATACTACTTCCTAACATCCCTGTGGTTCATCTGAGTCTTCAACTTCCAACTGTGACCCCTTGTTGTTTGTGTCTCATCTCTGGAACATCCTGTCTCTGTCCACCTGGAGTATACCGGGAGAGAGTTCCAGGGGTCAATGCCCCTGCAGCCCAGTCTGTGACCAGGCCTCATGTTGGATCAGAGCCTGATCAACCAGGCTGTTACTGCTGGCTGCACGCAGTTCAACGTACGAACCACAGCCTGGCTGGTCAAGTACCGACTTTAGGTGCCTGTCCAGTGCCTGCTTGAAGACAGCCAGGGGTTTGTTGGTAATCCACCTGATGTATGCTGGGAGGCAGTTAAATAGTCTTGGGCCCTGACACTTATTGTGTTGTCTCTCAACGTGCTAGTGGCACCCCTGCTTTTCTTTGGGGGGGATGTTACATCACCTGCGAGTCTTTTGCTTTGTAGGGAGGACTCTCGTGTGCAAGTTTGATACTAATCCACACGCAACCCGCACATATAAAAAGAGAGGAGCTTACGACAATGTTTTGGTCCGACTTGGACAATTTACAAAGTCACACTAACACGAAGGACAGGTGGAAGGGGTATTTATAGGCAGGCAGACAGGAAAGGGCACAAGAAAGTGGTGGAGGGTAATGGAGGTAGTAGTGATAGTGGTAAATACCCCTTCCACCTGTCCTTCGTGTTAGTGTGACTTTGTAAATGGTCCAAGTCAGACCGAAACTGTCGTCATAAGCTCCTCTTTTTATATGTGTGGGTTGTGTGGTATTGTTCCAGTCACGGTATTGTGCCTTTTGTTATTTAGTAGTGGTAGAGGTAGTAGTAGTGGTAGGGGAGTCAGTCAAATACTAGGAAGAGGAGTACTGCAAGGGAGCTAGAGCCCTGTCTGCTGGCCTATACAGTGGACCTCGGTTAGCGGCCGTTCCTGTTAGTGGCCAACTCGGTTAGCGGCCGGTTTACGGCTCCGGTTAGCAGCCGTTATTCCGATTAGCGGCCGTATTGGACGCATCAACCTGCCGCTGGGGACGCTTGGCTTCCAGTTTGTTTGTGTCTTCGGTACGTAAGGAAGCTTCTGCTCATTCATACAAACATTTCGCTTGTTTTCCATTGTTTTTGCCAGTAACTGGGGAAATAAGTAACCATGGCTCCCAAGAAAGTTCCTAGTAAAGTTTGGGGATGATGTGTTTGGCCCAAGTGTGAAAAAATACCTTCAGGATAACAATTTGGGACTCAAGTGCCTCCTGGTACTGGACAATGCTCCTGCACATCCTCCAGACTTGGAAGACCAAATGTCTAGGGACTTAAATTTATAAAAGTGAAGTTCTTTCCCCTAACACCACTCCCTTCTCCAGCCCATGGACCAGCAGGTCAATTCTAACTTCAAGAAACTGTACACCAAAGCAGTGTTTCAGAAGTGCTTTGAAATGACCTCAGACACTGAATTGACTCTTTGAGAGTTCTGGGAAAATTATTTAATATCTACAACTGCATAGGCCTTATAGGTAAGGCTTGGGAGGGGGTGACTACCAGGGCTTTGAACTCTGCTTGGAGACCATTTTAGATTGTGTCCAACAGAGGATTTTGAAGGATTTGCAGCTGACGACCCTGTGCCTGTTGTGGGAAAATATTGTGACATTGGGGAACAGCCTGGGGTTGGAGGTGAGTGGTGAGGATGTGGAAGAGTTGGTGGAGGACCACAGGGTAGAGAAAACTGAAGAGCTGCAAGAGCTTCATCTGGAACAGCAACAGACCACAGCTCGGAACTTTCTTCAAGGAGGAGAAGAGAGAGAGGAGGTGCCTTCTTCAGTGATTAAGGAAATGTGTGGAATGTGGTAGGTTACAAAATTTTGTTGAAAACACCATCCCGACCAAGCTGAAAAAAGCCATATCTGCAACATGTTTAGTGACAAAATTGTCCCACTTCAGGGGAAAAGTTAAAGCGCCCGAAACAGAGCACCTGGGCATTATTTTTCAGACAAGGTTTAGTGACTCTCGCTGGGCCTAGGGGATTAAAAGAAAAAGAAGGGGAAATAACCCCAGAGGGACTTGTTACCTGAAGTCCTTTTTGGGGGGGATTCCCCTTCCAAAAAATAACCCCCCTCTATTTTCCCCCCCCTATCTTCCAGAAGCCAGCATTAGTCTTCAAAAAGGTATGTAAAAATTAATTTAATTTTTAAAAAAAATTTTTTTTGGTGAATATTTTTGTCTGGAACGGATTAATTGTATTTACTTAATTCTTTAGGGAATATTATTTTGGTTAAAATTTCGGTTAAAGGCCTAGCTCCTGAACGGATTAGGGCCGCTAACCGAGGGTCCACTGTAAAACCCCCTCCATCTCTTCTTTTGTTAGTGTGATTTTGTAAATGGTCCAAGTGGGACCGAAACATCGTTAAGCTCCTCTCTTTAATATGTGGGGGTTGTGTGTATTGTTCCAGTCAGGGTATTGTGCCTTTTGTTATTTTTGGTACTAATCCCCGAGAATTTTCCACATGTATAAATAATGTATCTCTCCCCCCTTTTTGTTCTAGGGAGTACAGGTTTGGAACTTCAAGCGCCCCCGTAATTTGGGAGGTGGTTTATTGCAGTTATGCGTGCCGTGAAGGTTCTCTGCACATTTTCTAGGTCAGCAATTTCACCTCCCTTTGAAAGGTCAGTTAGTGTGCAGAAATTTTTCCCCAGCCTAGATAGAACAAGCGACCTGAAAAGTGTCAACATGGGCTTGGCACCCCTGGTTTTGAAGGTTCTCATTATCCATCCTGAATTTTTCTAGCAGATGCGATTGCTACGGTGTTATGGTTCTTGAAGGTGAGATCCTCTGACATGATCACTCCCAGGTCTTTGACATTAGTTTTTCGGTCTATTGTGTGGTTGGAATTTGTTTTGTACCCCCCTTTTAGTATTTTATACGCGTTATCATACCCCCTTTATCCCCCTGTCTTCCAGGGGCCAGATCGATTTCCCTTAACCTCTCCTCGTAGGACATACCCTTAGCCCGGGGACTAGTTTTGTTGAAAACCCTTTTGCTTTTTCTCTAGTTTCCTTACATGCTTGGCTAGGTGAGGGTTCCAAACTGGCGCTGCATACTCCAATATGGGCCAAACGTACTCAGTGTACAGGGTCCTGAATGACTCCTTATTAAGATTTTTGGGAATGTTTGTTCTTAAGTTTGCCAGGCACCCGTATGCTGCAGCAGTTATTTGGTTGATGGGGCCCCCTGTCCCCGGGTTATACTCACCCCAAGATCCTTTCCTTGAGTGAGGTTTATAGACTCGGGCCCCCCTAGACTGTACTCCAATGTGGTCTTTTTTCCCCTTTCCCCCAATCTTCATGATTTTGCACTTGGTGGAGTTGAATTCCAGGACCCCGGGTTGCTGGACCAGGCCTGCACCCCGTCCAGACCCCTCTGTATTTCGGGCCTGGTCCTTGTCCGATTGAATTTTTTTCCTCATCAACTTCACATCATCTGCAAACAGGGACACTTCGGGGTCTATTCCTTCCGTCTTGTCGTTCACAAATACCAGAAACAGCACCGGTCCTATGACTGACCCCGTACCCTGCTCTTACAAATGCCCATTCTGACACCTCACCAAGACCATGACTCGCTGTTGTCTTCCTGACAGGTATTCCCTGATCCACTGTAGTCCCTTTTTATCCCTGCCTGGTCCTTCAGCTTTTGCACTAATCTCTTGTGTGGAATTGTGTAAAAGCCTTCTTTCAGCCCCAAAAAAATGTCAGTGCAGGATCAGCCATGCTGTGGTTCGTATTTTGGGACTATGTGTGGCCAACTGTAACAGCCTAGTTGATCAGGTCCTGATCCCCAGGAAGCCTGGCCCTGGACCAGGCCACGGGGGGTTGATCCCCCGAATACCCTCCAGGTAAGCACACACACCGGGGTCAGGAGCCATGACTTTTCCCCTGCAACCACAAATTTGGGGAGTACACACACACACACACCCCCGTTAAAGGCACCCCCTTTACACCCGCCATGTACCATGACTACTGTTGTCTTCATGACAGGTATTCCCTGATCCACTGTAGTGCCTTCCCCGTTTTCCCCGCCTGGTCCTCCAGCTTTTTCACTAATATCTTGTGTGGAACTGGGGCAAACGCCTTCTTACAGTCCAAGAAAATGCAATCTACCCACCCCCTCTCTTTTCTCGTCTTACTGTCGTCACCCTGTCATAGAACTCCAGTAGGTTTGTGACGCAGGATTTCCTGTCCCTGAAACCGTGCTGGGTGTAGTTGATAAGCTCATTCCATTCTAGGTGCTCCACCACTTTCTCCTGATAATCTCCATGACCTTGCATACTATACACGTCAGTGACACTGGTCTGTAGTTTAATGCTTCGTGTCTGTCTCCTTTTTTAAAAAATTTGGGGCTACATTTGCTGTCTTCCATACTTCAGGTAGTCGCCCTTTTTTCAATAGATGTGTTGAAGATAGTTGTTAGTGGTACACAAAACCCCCTCTTCTCCTTCTCTCAGGGCCCACGGAGAGATGTTATCCCGGGCCCCCCGCCCTTTTAGGTATCTAGCTCACTTAGCAGCCTCTTCACTTCTTTTTCGGTGATATGTATTGTGTCAACATTTGGTGTACCCCACCTCTCCACCTTTTTGGGGGCCCCTTTCCCTCTGTGTATGCGGGGTGTACTTATGGTTGCAGGGGGCAAGTCACAGCTCCTGGCCATTGGTACTACCTAATTGTGGTTTCAGGGGTCGAGTCATTGTGTGTGTGTGTGTGTGTGCGTGTGTGCGTGTGTGTATGTGTGCGGGGTGTGCGTGTGTGGGGAGCTTGTGCACGAGTGTGTGTGCGCACGCGCGTGAACTCACCTATTCGTGGTTTCAGGGGATGAGTCATAGCCCCCGACCCCCGGGGGTGTGTGCCTACCTGGGGGGTATTCTGGGGATCAAGCCCTGTGGCCTGGTCCATGACCAGGCCTCCTGGTGGATCAGGGGCCCGATCAACCAGGTTTTTACAGTTGGCAGCACATAGTCCAATATACGAACCACAGCCCAGCTGTTCCGGCACTGACTTTAGGATCTGTCCAGCTTCCTCTTTTTGGCAGCCAGAGATGGAGTCATAGCTCCTGACCCTGCCTTTTCACTGGTCACTACTGGATCACTCCCTCCCTGCTCTGTGAGCTTTATTATACCCCTTCTTAAAGATATGTATGGATCCTGCCTCCACCACCTCCCCTTTTCCCGACTATTCTACTTCTTGACAACTCTGTGACTGAAGAAATACTTCCCAACATCCCTGTGATTCATCTGAGTATTCAACTTCCAGTTGTGCCCCCTTGTTGGTGTACCCCATCTCTGAAACATCCTGTCAGTGTCCACTGTTTCGATTCCTCTCAATATTTTATATGTTGTTATCAGGTCGCCCCTGTCCCTCCTGTCCTCCAGTGTCGACAGGCGGGTTTTCCCCTTTTAAACCCCTCCTCATAGGACATACCCCAGCTCCAGGACTAGTCTCATTGAAAAACCTTTGCTTTTTCCCCCAAATTTCCTGATGGGCCTGGCCAGGTGTGGGTTTGAAACTGGTGCCATACTCCAATATGGGCCTGTGTGTGTGTGGGGCCCCTTTGTGTGTGTTTAGTCACCTATTTGTGGTTGCAGGGGTCAATTACAGTTTTTGGGGCCCCGCCTTTTGCTGTGTGTGTGTGTGTGTGCACACACGCGCACATCATGCGTGTATGTGTGTGTCCAGCGGGCCTAAAACAACAGAAAAAAGTCCACTACATGGGCCTTTTCCCGATGTAACATATGTACTCATTTAAACACCCCCCTACCACCCCCCCAATCTGTTATCCCGAGGCCGAGGTCTCGCTATAAAACTATTTAATACCAGGGAAAAATAAACTTGACTAAAATTGTCTAAAAAAAAAACCTGCTTTTACATAACATTTTTTTTATTGGGCACTTGTCTGTTGCCTCAGACACTAGAACAACCGCAACTGGTAAGTAAACTGTAAATATTGAGTCAACTTAAGATCAAAGGAAAAAAAATTATAAGTTATCAAGAAAAAAATATTAGCTATCATTAAAACTCAGATAAATACCATAAAGACAGAGATAGACACAACATGAAATAAACAAAGGGGAAAAAAAAACAAAAGTAATAAATTAGGCTGTGATAAACCGAGTGATAGAAATTTAAAAAAATAGCAAAAACTCATCTATGTTCACTTGGTATATAATACCAAGAAGTTGTTTAAAGATGGACAAGTTGGGGTTAAAGATTAACAAGTTGGGGTTAAAGATCAACAAGTTGGGGTTAAAGATGGACAAGTTGGGGTTAAAGATGGACAAGTTGGGTTAAAGACATTTGTTCTACAAATGCTTGGGTCCGGGGAACTAAGTGAACAAGGTCCCATGAAAAAAACATTTCCACAATAAAATGTCCTAAATGCTTGCTCATACACCACAGATTACCATAAATCAAAGATGGATGAAAACTATGCAAACGAATTTAAAATTTAAATAAAAAGGAAGATAAGGTAATGGAAAGAACTGCCATAATTTCCCAAAAATTAAAAGCAATTTTGAATCATTCTAAACTACTAAAGAAAACTGGTGACAAGGGGACACAGCAGCTATTGTTTTCAACTTCACTAAACAAGACAATATATTGTGAAACAAAACGATGAAGAAATATGACAAATAAGGGAACCCCAAAATGCTTAGACAACCCAAAAACAAAAAACACACACCAGAATATGGAAAAAACGAAAAAAATAAAAAAAAATGAACACAGATTACTATGATTAACACTCCCCACATTAAACAATGGAGAAATTTGAAGAAAGACCATTAGGTACAAAAGAAAAATATTATTATTATTATTATTATTATTATTATTATTATTATTATTATATTAATGGAAGGCCTTTAAATTTGTAAAGGTCATACAGTGCTGTCTGGGCAGAAAAAAAAAAAAATGGAGAGTGAAGGGCAGAGTTAAAGGCAGAAAGACAATTTTGGGGCAGAGTGGACCTTTTTTTTTAGAAAGATTTATTTTTCTGGGTAGACCTTTACCAAGTCAATTGATAAAGCTCTACCCAGAGAAAAAATACATATTAACAGTGTAATATTTATGTAGTGCATATAAAGTGAAGTACCATTTATAGTCATGATCCCCGGCTATGCTGACGTCAACATAACTAGGGACCATGACTATAAAAAGGTACTATCACTCATATATGTACGTACTACACAAGCATTACACTGTTAAAAAGAATAACTAAAAATAAAAAAATTTTTAAAGGGGGGGATCAAGCCAGCAGAAGGCCTTGGGGCAAGACCAAAAGCTCCAATGGCGGGTCATCATCTGACTAAGATCCGCGTCAGGGAAAAACTTCTCCTGTTTCCTACCGAACTTTTCCCCAACTTAACCCATTACACTGTTAACAAACATCATCTAAAAAAGGCATTTCATCTGGGGACCAATTGTTTTTTTTTTATTTGTTGGCAATACCCGCCGTTTTACATGGAAGGGGTTTTTAGGGAAGAGCATCGACTGAAAGGATGTAGCACTTGAGGGACACAACTAACATGTAGACAGAGGAAAGAAAAAAAGGGGTTTAAAAATGTTGGTGGTAATTTGTGGAAGCAAAACCAAAACATGAAGATCAAATTTTAGATTGAGTAATAAAAAACTGATGGCATCTAACAAAGAGGGAAATAAGAGTAATCATAGACAAAAAAATTGTCAATGAAGGGTTGGGTAAATGAAATGGTGAGAAACTCTTTGACACTACACTAGCCATCCTAGTGAGGACCTTCACATACACTGGATGAAAAAAGGTTACTGAAATGAAGCTGGGTGTTTTAGCAGTGACTGACGCAAAACTAAAAGGATTGGAAGAATTTGAATGGAAAACAGCAGAGGAGATTATGCCAGGTGTAACTGAGAAAGCGAGAGCCAAAGAAGAAATAATGATAATGCCAAATGAAAAATTTTGAAAAGATAGTGGGGTTTAAAATTTTTAATTTAGGAATTGTGCGATTCAAAATAATAGGTAACCAACTTGATATTGAAGGGCTGCTTGAGGCCCATAAAAGACTTTTGTGCAACCTTTCAGCCATTTTAATAAATTTTTTTGGGGGTCTTGTGAGGATATTATTGAATTTTTAAAAAGGATAAAAAAGTGAAAACAACATTATAAATAAAGTAATAATTATAATTAACATCAAGTGGTAAAGTTTGGGTTCAGCTTAATGGAATAGACCAATCAAATATGAGGGTGAGCAAATGCTGCCTTTTTTAATAGGAAATACAGAACAGGGATTATACTGTAATACACTTTTTTAAAATTTACACCTTTTCATATGTATAATTTTAGGAAAAAAGAGACCAAGCATGTGCAGGTTTATTATACGCTTTTTCTTGGGTTCCAAACCCCCCAAAACAGTGGTTTAAACTACTTACGAGCAGCTCCCAACTCGAACAATTATGTAAGTGTATTTTTTTAGGTGCTCAGTGGACCCCGGATTACGTCATTATTTCGTTCCAGAATGCTTTTCAAGTGCCGTTACTAAACGAATTTGTTCCCATAAGGAATAATGTAAATTGATTAGTCCGTTTAAACCCCCAAAAATACACTTACAAAAGCACTTACAAAAATACACTTACATAATTGCTCGAGTTCGGAGCAGACGTAACCGGGGTCCACTGTATATAATAAGAGAACGGGAACAAGAGAGAGAGTAAGAATTATAAGGGAATAAGTCTGCAAAGTATACATAGAAGGGTGTACTGCAAAACATTTTTTATAGAAGGATTGCAGAGGAACAAGGTAATTTAAGAAATAAAGATTTTTGGGACCAAGATTTAGATTAATTCAAAAAAGTGAGTATGTCAGCAAGTGAGATGTAGTGGCTCTCCTTGCACTCAGTTTATTTTTAACACAATACCTATGTAATCTGCAATGAAAAAAATTTTACTTTACTTTATTTTACTTTACCTAGAAAAGGGATAAAAAAATTTATTTCATTTAAGGCTTTAAAATGGTATAATAAGATGTACAGGAAAGTAATATGACTGGTGTTGCAAATGCATGAAATAGGTGATAAGGTGCTTAAAACTGTAAAATATTTTTATGCAAAGAAAGGATCAAGCTAAGGGTTTAGTATTTTCAAGTAAAATTGTGCCTTTGACAGGAGTGTTTGATGTCACCATGATTGTAAAAAAGTGAGTGTTAGAGTGATGAGAAAAGGTGTCGAGTCCGATGTAAAGTGGGACCTGTTACAGTTGATCTTTTCTGAAGATTCTATAAGTGATTTAAAAGAAAAGTTAGAGAGGTAGCTAGAGGTGTTAGGAAGAGTTTTAAAAGAAGAAACTTCAAATTGAACACACAAAATAAAAAGTGATTAGACTAAGTAATGATAAACTGAACATAAGAATGGAGTAAAGGAATATGGAGGAAGTAAATGATAGTAGAGTTCCAAATAACACACATTCACACAACATGCTTTAAATAAAATACGAGTGAAATACTGTACCCAAGTTCACATTACATGGTAAGAGAGACTTAGTGTAGCACACTATAACATGCCATAAATTTTGGAAAAATAAGCATCAGTCCACATGCCAAATCTCGTTCAAACATGCCATGGGATGTATTCCTCAACCTGCAGCTAGCCTACATGCTAGATAATTGTTTGTAGGGAGAAAACTTAGTCTCACCCTTGCTGTAAACAGACGCCCGCACTTAAGTTGCTCTTTACACATCCAATACCTTACTTAGTCATGTATGATTCTACTGATTTTAGATATTTTCATTGTCCCATCTCATCTCTGGATATTAACCATGCCTGGAGGTGCCAAGAAGAATATGCACGAATCTCTGATAGTACGTGCACAACTGCATGTACGATGCCTTAGTTTGTGTTTGTCAAACAAGTGTGGATATTTTCAGTACTTCATCTTGTCTCTGGTTATTAACCATGGCACTGAGGTGGAACACTAGTGATGCTGGAGGTCCCAAGAATGAATACCTGATGGTACTGAAGCACATGTTAATTTTAATATGCTTGGGATGGTGCACATATGATACCTTACTCTGTAAGAACCCCAGCCAACCACCCACCTTCAGTCCAGCAGCTGCCACACCAACTCTCCACACATTTCAACATTATCACATGCCACCAACTAGAATTGAAGTTAAGGAAAGAAAAATTGTTTTACATAACCATGTTTGGCTATTTTTGTAAATCTCAAAATACAACCCTATTTTTTCATATATTTTTCAGTCCATGTAACACAATCTCAGACAAAACACTGCTTTTCAGGACTGTAATAAGTGTGTTATGTGGAACTCTATTGTACTTTGATATTTGGATGTGTATGTGCCAGAAAATTAATATGAGAAAGGAGGTGAATCAATAACATATAAGAGAAAGAAAGCAAACAGAATGATGAAGAGCTCTGTGAAAGAAAGACATTTAGCAATGGATGAAAACAGGAGATATGTATTAGAGTTGTGGTGCCAGCACTTCTGTATGCGTGTGAGGAATGGTCTTTGAGTGTTCTAGCAAATACAGTGGACCCTCGGTTTTTGTTGAAAATTCTTTCCAGAATGCTGTTTGAGTGCCATTACCGAACGAATTTGTTCCCATAAGGACAAATGTAAATTAGATTAGTCGTTTCAGACCCCAAAAATACACTTACAAAGCTCTACAAAAATACACTTACATAATTGTTCGAGTTTGAGGTGAACGAAACTGAGGGTCCACTGTACCTATATATATACAGTGGCACCCAGAGTTCGTGACAGCTCCCAACTCGAACAATTATGTAAGTGTAATATTGTCAAGTGCTTTGTAAGTGTATTTTTGGGTCTGAAACGGACTTGTTTGGTAACGGCACTCGAACAGCCTTCTGAATGAATTATGTATGAAACACGGTACCACTGTATATACGTACGATATATATATGTATGTCATGCCGAATAGGTAAAATTGGTCAATTAGCAAGAACTCATTTAAAATTTAGTCCTTTCTAAAATTTTCTTTTACATACGTTTAAAGAATATTGTTTTCATTTATGTTAATGTAAAAATTAATAATTTTGTACCAAAAGAACCTTAGAAAACTTACCTAACCTTATTATAACAAGTGTAATTTAATTTAGCCTAATCCAGATAAATATATTTTAGATAGGTTTACAATAATTTAATAATAAATAAACACAATGAAATATATTTGTTTCGTTAGGTTCAGAATGATTTTTGTGAAATTATTGCATACATAAATTTTTGCTTGCCTTATTCGCAAGAAGTGCAATGCTATTTAAGTCAAAATCGCAAGTTTTACCTATTAGGCACGACATATATATACATACGTATATAAATATAGGAGTACCACCTCTGGAACTGTGCTAGGAACCCTCATCCTCAAAGAAAAGAATAAACTTGCTTCAGGGAAAACTCAAGGTTCTCCCTGGAGCTGTTTGAATATTTTCTTCTCCCACCACCCCCTATATTCTATATTCTATGTAGACTTTATTTAAAGCCAAAATACATTGACAAAAATACAATAGGGAGTAGAACAACATAGATAACATCTCAGAGCTACATCTCGAATACTTCGTCCAGCTCCGGCGGTGGGCCGCGTGCCCAGAATGCTGCTGGCATTTTCCCTCTGGATCACAACACTGAGTCTGAAAGAGGTAGATGCCACCCTGTGATCCTTGGTTTCTATGATGAGTTTTTCACCCAGCTCTTTGAGGAACTTTAGAGCAAACTTGCTCCATGCTCCAAGGGTCTCCAACCCTATTGGGATGAAGTTATAGCAAGGGGAAAGGCCTTCATATTAGCGGGTCTTTTGGGTCTTCCTGTAGCTGGCAGCTCCACCCCCATCAGCTTCGGAGTATGGCAAGTAGGTGTCTGCCAATGTGGCGGCACAGGTGTAGTCCCAGGCAATCTGCTTACCATCTTTCAGGGTAGCACAGTGGCTCCATCACAACATTTTTGACTTCCGTCAGAGCTCTGTACTTGGGGTTCCCGTTGAGCTGGGCAATGGGGTGTGGCGAGGCTTCTCTTTATGATGTCGTTGACCTCCTCATGTCTAGCATACTTCCCTTCTGATGTGTGACACACGAGACCATGAAGTCCGAATTGATCAGCCGTCGCCCTGCCGCAAATACACCTATGTTCTGTGAGTATGGGGGCAGCTAGGTGAAGAGCAACAGCAATCTGAATGGCCTGTGGGTCAATTCGAGTGACCAGAGAGGAATTGGGAACAGCTAGAAGGAAATCTCCTGAATGCGGTGCCTTCACTGCATATATTGCAATACAATCGCAAACAGGTGATGTTAACAATGCAGAACAAGCACATGGTGACAGAAATTTAGCTCTAGATCTTCACACTCTGCATCATCAGCTATGCAATGTTGCAAGACAGCAACAAATAGGAGGTGAAATTTCAGGCAAGGCAGAAGGTATCAATGGCAATCCTTGACACCACTGATACCTTCTGCCTTGCTTTAGGGAATTTTCCCTCCAATTTGTTGTCTTGCAACACTACATAGTTCCTGATGACACACGAGAGTGCAAAAGATCTAAAGCTAAAGATTTCCATCCATTTGTGGCTTTCTCTGTACGTGTATGTGTGTGTGTGTGTGTGTGTGTGTGTACATAATTGCTCAAAGAACAATAATTTCTCAAACTTAATCTAGTGCAAATGTTGAAACTTATATCTCCTACTCACCCTATACTAAATACTCATACTGTAACAATCTTTCAAACCCAATGTTATTTTACTTAAGATAATCTCAGTTTTATTTTGTCATCCTCCTTAACACTTGTTGCAATTTCATATCATCATATTGTCATTTAAAATAGTATAGTATCATCATTTGTTAATTTGAAATAAAATATATAACTAGAAGAAACTCAATAAATTTCTCTAGTATTAAGTACTTAGTGAATAAGTCTTTAGAATAAGCTGCCCCTAATGCCATGGCATGCCAGTGGCTCTCCTTGCATTACAGTTTTATAATTGTAACTACCAATAACTATGTATACTTGTAACTTGCATCGAAATAAAATATTATTATTATATATTATATTATTATTATTATTAAATGTATAAACATGTTATAATTAATGCAACTTAATCTAACTTTGTTTTTACTGCATTACCAAATAAAGAAGCCATTCTCACGTATTCTGTATCTTGTAACTCGCTAATGACCATATAAACTGTTATTGCAACACAAATAATTGATTTGATTTGTTTGATCTGATTTAATAAATTGCATTACTACAAATAATAAATTATTATGCTGATATATTACTATAAAATAGTTACATGGGCCTGATATATTACTATAAAATAGTTACATCGGCCTTGGTAGTTTAATTTTACTTACATACTTACTAAAACTGTAATGCTTCAAAATTGTAAAACTATTATGTTTCAAAATTGTTATGTTCAAATTATGTTCTAATTTCATTGCTTAAATACTCAACTATATTTATAGTATTGTAAATTATTTACTATAATTTTTACCATTTAGTTGTAAGTTTAATTTAAATTTGCCCATAATGCTCTGCATATAAGGGGCTTTGGCATGTACACCATTCCTACATCTTTGCATAATGTCACAATAAACTATTATTATTATTATTATTATTATTTTAAATATATATATGTATATATATTATTGTAACCACAAACGAGTGGTATTGATCAATAACTACACTGCACTAGCCAGGGTCGAACCCATGATGCTTTGGCCCGCCTCATATATGTATGTATATGTATGTATGTATATGTATGTATGTATGTGTGTGTGTGTGTGTGTGTGTGTGTGTGTGTGTGTGTGTGTACTCACCTAATTGTACTCACCTAATTGTGGTTGCAGGGGTCGAGACTCAGCTCCTGGCCCCGCCTCTTCGCTGTCCGCTACTGGGTCTCTGCTCCCCCTGCTCCATGAGCTTTATCATACCTTGTCTTAAAACTATGTATGGTTCCTGCCTCCACTATATCTTTCTCTAGACTATTCCACTTCCTGACTACTCTGTGGCTGAAGAAATGCTTCCTAACATCCCTTTGACTCATCTGAGTCTTCAGCTTCCAGTTGTGTCCCCTTGTTTCTGTGTTCCCTCTCTGGAACATCCTGTCACTGTCTACCTTGTCAATTCCCCGCAGTATTTTGTATGTCGTTATCATGTCTCCTCTGACCCTTCTTTCCTCCAGTGTTGTTAGTCCTATTTCCTCCACCTTTCTTCATAGGACAGACCCCTGAGTTGTGGAACTAACATTGTCGCAAACCTTTGCACTTTCTCTAGTTTCTTTACGTGCTTGACCAGGTGTGGGTTCCAGACTGGTGCTGCATATTCTAGTATGGGCCTGACGTACGGTTACAGTGTCTTGAACGATTCCTTGTTAAGGTAACGGAACGCTAATCTTAGGTTTGCCAGTCGCCCATATGCTGCTGCAGTTATCTGGTTGATGTGTACCTCCGGAGACGTGCTTGGCGTTATACTCACCCCAAGGTCTTTCTCCTTTGCGGAGGTTTGTAGCCTTTGTCCGCCTAGCCTGTACTCTGTCAGCGGTCTTCTTTGCCCTTCTCCGATCTTCATGACTTTGCATTTGGTGGGATTGAATTCGAGAAGCCAGTTGCTAGACCAGATGTCAAGCTTGTCCAGGTCTGTTTGAAGTCCTGCTTGGTCCTCTTCCGATGTGATTCTCCTCATTAATTTCACATCATCTGTGAACAGACACACTTCTGAGTCTATCCCGTCCGTCATGTCATTTACATATACCAAGAATAACACTGGTCCTAGGACTGACCCTGCGGTACACCGCTCGTCACAGGCGCCCACTGTGATACCTCGTCACGCACCATGACCCGTTGTTGCCTCCTGTGAGGTATTCCCTGATCCATTCCAGTGCCCTTCCTGTTATACATGCTTGTTCTTCCAACTTCTTTACTAATTTCATGTGAGGAACTGTGTCGAAGGCCTTCCTGCAGTCCAGGAAAATGCAATCAACCCACCCTTCTCTCTCTTGCCTTACCTCTGTTACTTTATCATAGAACTCTAGGAGGTTTGTTACACAGGATTTGCCTTCCCGGAATCCGTGCTGTCTGGTGTTTATTATCCTGTTCAGCTAGAGGTGCTCCACCATTCTTTTCCTGACGATTTTCTACAGGACTTTGCACACTATACACGTAAGTGACACCGGTCTATAGTTTAGTGCCTCTTTTCTGTCTCCTTTTTTAAAGATGGGGACTACGTTGGCCTTTTTCCATACCTCAGGTAGCTGCCCAGTTTCAAGGGATGTGTTGAATATTATGGTAAGTGGCACACTCAGTACCTCAGCTCCTTCCCGAAGAACCCACGGGAAGATATTGTGTGTGTGTTAGTTACCATTTTGTCCTAGGCACATGTCGATTAGACACTAGGCCTGTTGTATTTATGTGTGTGTGTGTGTGTAACGAAACACTTCAAAATGTTTCGGCCCCGCCGGGAATTGAACCGGGGCCCTCCGTGCGTGAAGCACGGTGTGTGTGTGTGTGTGTACTCACCTAATTGCTCACCTAATTGTGGTTGCAGGGGTCGAGACTCAGCTCCTGGCCCCGCCTCTGCACTGCCCGCTACTGGGTATCTGCTCTCCCTGCTCCATGAGCTTTATCATACCTTGTCTTAAAACTATGTATGGTTCCTGCCTCCACTATGTCTTTCTCTAGACTATTCCACTTCCTGACTACTCTGTGGCTGAAGAAATGCTTCCTAACATCCCTTTGACTCATCTGAGTCTTCAGCTTCCAGTTGTGTCCCCTTGTTTCTGTGTTCCCTCTCTGGAACATCCTGTCACTGTCTACCTTGTCGATTCCCTGCAGTATTTTGTATGTCGTTATCATGTCTCCTCTGACCCTCTGTGTGTGTGTGTGTGTGTGTGTGTGTGTGTGTGTGTGTGTGTGTGTGTGTGTGTGTGTGTGTACCACCCAGGGAGGTACTACCGTCCTGCCAAGTGAGTGTAAAACGAAAGCCTGTAATTGTTTTACATGATGGTAGGATTGCTGGTGTTTTTTTTCCTGTCTCATAAACATGCAAGATTTCAGGTACATCTTGCTACTTCTACTTACACTTAGGTCACACTACACATTCATGTACAAGCATATATATACACACCCCTCTGGGTTTTATTTATTTTCTTACTAGTTCTTGCTCATATTTCCTCTTATCTCCATGGGGAAGTGAAACAGAATTCTTCCTCCGTAAGCCATGTGTGTCGTAAGAGTCGACTAAAATGCCGGGAGCAAGGACCTATTAACCCCTTCTCCTGTATACATTACTAAAGTTAAAAAGATAAACTTTTGTTTTTCTCTTCGGGCCACCCCGCCTTGGTGGGAAACGGCCGACGTGTTGAAAGAAAGAAAGAATATATATATATATATATATATATATATTTATATATATATATATATATTTTTTTTTTTTTATTAACACATCGGCCGATTCCCACCAAGGCAGGGTGGCCCGAAAAGAAAAACTTTCATCATCATTCACTCCATCACTGTCTTGCCAGAAGGGTGCTTTACACTACAGTTATAAAACTGCAACATTTACACCCCTCCTTCAGAGTGCCGGCACTGTACTTCCCATCTCCAGAACTCAAGTCCGGCCTGCCGGTTTCCTGAATCCCTTCATAAATGTTACTTTGCTCACACTCCAACAGCACGTCAAGTATTAAAACCATATGCCTCCATTCACTCCTATCAAATACGCTCACACATGCTTGCTGGAAATCCAAGCCCTCGCACACAAAACTTCCTTTACCCCTCCCTCCAACCTTTCCTAGGCCGACCCCTACCCCGCCTTCCCTCCACTACAGATTTATACACTCGAAGTCACTCTGTCTCGTTCCATTCTCTCTACATGTCCAAACCACCTCAACAACCCCTCCTCAGCTCTCTGGACAATCGTTTTGGTAATCCTGCACCTCCTCCTAATTTCCAAACTCCGAATTCTCTGCATTATATTCACACCACACATTGACCTCAGACATGACATCTCCACTGCCTCCAGCCTTCTCCTCGTTGCAACATTCATCACCCATGCTTCACACCCATATAAGAGCGTTGGTATAACTATACTCTCATACATTCCCTCTTTACTTCCATGGACAAGGTTCTTTGTCTCCACAGACTCCGAAGTGCTCCACTCACCCTTTTCCCTCATCAATTCTATGATTCACCTCATCCTTCATAGACCCATCCGCCGACATGTCCACTCCCAAATATCTGAATACATTCACCACCTCCATACTCTCTCCTCCAATCTGATATCCAATCTTTCGTCACCTATTCTTTTTGTTATTCTCATCACCTTACTCTTTCCTATATTCACTTTCAATTTTCTTCTTTTACACACCCTACCAAATTCATCCACCAACCTCTGCAGCTTCTCTTCAGAATCTCCCAAAGCACAGTGTCATCAGCAAAAAGCAACTGTGACAACTCCCACTTTGTATTTGCTTCTTTATCTTTTAGCCCAACACCTCTTGCCAAGACCCTCGCATTCACTTCTCTTACAACCCCATCTATAAATATATTGAACAACCACGGTGACATCACACATCCTTGTCTAAGGCCCACTTTTACTGGGAAATAGTCCCCTTCCCTCCTACACACTCTAACCTGAGCCTCACTATCCTCATAAAAACTCTTCACTGCTTTCAGTAACCTTCCTCCTATTCCATACACCTGCAACATCTGCCACATTGCCCCCTATCTACCCTATCATACGCCTTTTCCAAATCCATAAATGCCACAAAAACATCTTTACCCTTATCCAAATACTGTTCACCTATATGTTTCACTGTAAACACTTGGTCTACACACCCCTACCTTTCCTAAAGCCCCTTGTTCATCTGCTATCCTGCTTTCTGTTTTACTCTTAATTCTTTCAATAATAACTCTACCATACACTTTACCAGGTACACTCAACAGACTTATTCCCCTATAATTTTTGCACTCTCTTTGTCCCCTTTGCCTTTATACAAAGGAACAATACACGCTCTCTGCCAATCCCTAGGTACCTTACCCTCTTCCATACATTTATTAAATAATAGCACCAACCACTCCAAAATTATATCCCCACCTGCTTTTAACATTTCTATCTTTATCCCATCAATCCCAGCTGCCTTACCCCCTTTCATTCTACCCACTGCCTCACGAACTTCCCTACACCCACAACTGGCTCTTCCACACTCCTACAAGATGTTATTCCTCCTTGCCCTACACACGAAATCACAGCTTCCTGTCTTCATCAACATTTAACAAATCCTCAAAATATTCTCTCCATCTTCCCGATACCTCTAACTCTCCATTTAATAACTCTCCTCTCCTATTTTTAACTGTCAAATCCATTTGTTCTCTAGGCTTCCTCAACTTATTAATCTCATTCCAAAACTTTTTCTTATTTTCAACAAAATTTGCTGATAACATCTCACCCACTCTCTCATCTGCTCTCTTTTACATTGCTTCACCACTCTTTAACCTCTCTTTTTCTCTCCATATACTCTTCCCTCCTTGCATCACTTCTACTTTGTAAAAACCTCTCATATGCTAACTTTTCTCCCTTACTACTCTCTTTACATCATCATTCCACCAATCGCTCCTCTTCCCTCCCGCACCCACTCGCCTGTAACCACAAACTTCTGCTGAACACTCTAACACTACATTTTTAAATCTACCCCATACATTTTCGACCCCATTGCCTACACTCTCACTAGCCCATCTATCCTCCAATAGTTGTTTATATCTTACCCTAACTGCCTCCTCTTTTAGTTTATAAACCTTCACCTCTTTTACTTACTGATTCTATTTTCCTTGTATCCCATCTACCTTTTACTCCCACTGTAGCTATAACTAAAAAGTGATCTGATATATCTGTAGCCCCTCTATAAACATGTACATCCTGAAGTCTACTCAACAGTCTTTTATCTATCAATACATAGTCCAACAAACTACTGTCATTACGCCCTACATCATATCTTGTATACTTATTTATCCTTTTTTTCTTAAAATATGTATTACCTATAACTAAACCCCTTTCTATACAAAGTTCAATCAAAGGGCTCCCATTATCATTTACACCTGGCACCCCAAACTTACCTACTACACCCTCTCTGCATGTTTCTCCCACTTTAGCATTTAGGTCCCCTACCACAATTACTCTCTCATTTGGTTCAAAAGTTCCTATACATTCGCTTAACATCTCCCAAAATCTCTCTCTCTCCTCTACACTCCTCTCTTCTCCAGGTGCATACACGCTTATTATGACCCACTTTTCGCATCCGACCCTTATTTTAATCCACATAATCCTTGAATTTACACATTTATATTCCCTCTTTTCCTTCCATAACTGATCCTTCAACATTATTGCTACCCCTTCCTTAGCTCTAACTCTCTCAGATACTCCTGACTTAATCCCATTTATTTCTCCCCACTGAAACTCGCCTACCCCTTCAGCTTTGTTTCGCTTAGGGCCAGGACATCCAACTTCTTTTCATTCATAACATCGGCAATCATCTCTTTCTTATCATCCGCACTACATCCACGCACATTCAGACAACCCAATTTTATAAAGTTTTTCTTCTTCTCGTTTTTAGTAGATTTGTACAGGAGAAGGGGTTACTAGCCCATTGCTCCCGGCATCTTAGTCGCCTCATACGACACGCATGGCTTACGGAGGAAAGATTCTTTTCCACTTCCCCATGGACAATAGAGAAAATAAAAAGAACAAGAGCTATTAAGAAAAGAAGAAAACCTAGATGTGTGTATGTATATATATGCATGTGTATGCCAGTGTAGTGTGACCTAAAGTGTAAGTAGAAGTAGCTAGATATACCTGTTATCCAGCGTGTTTATGAGACAGAAAAAAGACACCAGCAATCCTACCATCATGTAAAACAGTTTCAGGTTTCTGTTTCACAGTCACCTGGCAGGACGGTAGTACCTCCCTGGGTGGTTGCTGTCTACCAACCTACTACCTGTATATATATATATATATATATTATTATATATATAAATATATATATATATATATATTATATATATCTTTCTTTCAACACGTCGGCCGTTTCCCACCGAAGCGGGGTGGCCCAAAAGGAAAAACGAAAGTTTCTCCTTTTACATTTAGTAATATATACAGGAGAAGGGGTTACTAGCCCCTTGCTCCCGGCATTTTAGGCGCCTCTTACGACACGCATGGCTTACGGAGGAAGAATTCTGTTCCACTTCCCCATGGAGATAAGAGGAAATAAGAACAAGAACTAGTAAGAAAATAGAAGAAAACCCAGAGGGGTGTGTATATATATGCTTGTACATGAATGTGTAGTGTGACCTAAGTGTAAGTAGAAGTAGCAAGATGTACCTGAAATCTTGCATGTTTATGAGACAGAAAAAGACACCAGCAATCCTACCATCATGTAAAACAATTACAGGCTTTCGTTTTACACTCACTTGGCAGGACGGTAGTACCTCCCTGGGCGGTTGCTGTCTACCAACCTACTACCTAGGGTTTTAATATATATATATATATATATATATATATATATATATATATATATATATATATATATATATATATATATATATATATATATATATATATATATATATATATATATATATTATATATATATATTATATATATATATATATTATATATATATACACACATATATCTGTTGGGTTTAGTCCTGACTCTTTCTCTTCTACTTCCGCTCTTCCTCTCACCAGCTATTCTTCTTCTGTCCCCACTTACCCCTCGCCCCTAGTGGGTCCTTACCTGAGAGTCTGAACTAACACACATATATACATACACACACACTTGATCGAGGAAGACTTTTTATATTTCACGATTTAAATTTTGCTACCAAATTTCGTGCAGTATGTTGCAAACTTAGGAAAAAATCGGTAAAAGATGCATAAAGGTTAGTAACCCATTATTGCACTAACGACACATTTGTGTGACAAACATTTATTTACTTACCACAAGTGTATTATACAATGCTTTAATAAGTTGCTGATTGAAAATAAAGTGCGAAAAAGTAATTAATTAAACGAAAAAATAAATTGTAAGGGATGAGTTGGAGCCACGAGGCAGGTTTGTTTTTGGTTTATAGGGCTACGACGGCGCCGGTCCTCCTCCTCCACTAGATCTATATCTCATGTTTTATTGATTAACAGTCAACACATGCATTGTTTACATAGCATACGAGGAAACTTATTATGATGTTTACTTACAAAGTGTTTATTACCACGGATGAAACATAAATTAACTTATTCCTGTAAAGCAGTTAATACATGCAATTTTGAGTCTGTAGATTTTCAGGGTTAAAATGAGAGGAAAGGGGATATAACGTATATATACAGTAACTTCTGCATAGACGTTGTGTTGCAGTTTAGTGGATAAACTAGACTTTTTCATATACACAAATAAACAAAGGCATATGTGAGAGCAGATTGCCTCTGCTGTCAATGTTTACAAGTTTCTGTTGCTGTCCCCTCCCACCCCATGCTCCGATCTACCCTTATTTATATCACTAACATTGTGATACTGGATTTTATTTTTTATTTAAATTAAAGTATTAACACAAATTCAATTATTTATATTTATAAAGTTCTGGTCACACACCATAGTGAGATCCACACATGGATCTCGAAGCCTTAAACCCAACACCTGGAGTCTACCTGGAGAGAATTCCAGGGGTCAACGCCCCCGCGGCCCGGTCTGTGACCAGGCCTCCTGTTGGACCAGAGCCTGATCAACCAGGCTGCTGTTACTGCTGGCCGCACGCAGTCCAACGTACGAACCACAGCCCGGCTGATCAGGTACCGACTTGAGGTGCCTGTCCAGTGCCTGCTTGAAGACAGCCAGGGGCTTGTTGGTAATCCCCCTGATGTATGCTGGGAGGCAGTTGAACAATCTTGGGCCCCTCACACTTATTGTGTTGTCCCTCAACGTGCTAGTGGCACCCCTGCTCTTCATTGGGGGGATGTTACATCGCCTGCCGAGTCTTTTGCTTTCGTACAGAGTGATTTTTGTGTGCAAGTTTGATACTAAGCCCTCGAGAATTTTCCATGTGTATATAATAATGTATCTCTCCCGCCTGCGTTCTAGAGAGTACAGGTTTAGGAACTTCAAGCGTTCCCAGTAGTTGAGGTGGTTTATCGCACTTATGCGTGCGGTGAAGGTTCTCTGCACATTTTCAAGGTCAGCAATTTCACCCGCCTTGAAAGGTGCAGTTAGTGTGCAGCAATATTCCAGCCTAGATAGAACAAGCGATCTGTAAAGTGTCAACATGGGCTTGGCATCCCTGGTTTTGAAGGTTCTCATTTTCCATCCTGTCATTTTTCGAGCAGATGCAATTGCTACATTGTTGTGGTCCTTGAAGGTGAGATCCTCTGACATGATCACTCCCAGGTCTTTGACATTAGTTTTTCGCTCTATTGTGTGGTTGGAATTAGTTTTGTACTCCGATGAGATTTTAATTTCTTCACGTTTTCCGTATCTGAGTAATTGAAATTTCTCATCATTGAACTTCATATTGTTTTCTGCAGCCCATTTAAAGATTTGGTTTATTTCTGCTTGGAGTCTTGCAGTGTCTTCAACGGTGGACACTGTCATACAGATTCGGGTGTCATCTGCAAAGGAAGACACAGCACTGTGGCTTATATCCCTGTCAATGTCTGATATGAGGATGAGGAATAGGATGGGAGCAAGTACTGTGCCTTGTGGAACAGAGCTTTCACAGTAGCTGCCTCAGACTTTACTCTGTTGACTACTACTCTTTGTGTTCTATGTGTTAGGAAATTATAGATCCATCTACCAACTTTTCCTGTTATGCCTTTATCACGCATTTTGTGTGCTATTACACCATGGTCACACTTGTCAAAGGCTTTTGCAAAATCTGTGTATATAACATCTGCATTCTGTTTATCTTCTAGAGCATCCAGGACCTTGTCGTAGTGGTCCAGTAGTTGGGACAGACAGGAGCGGCCTGCTCTAAACCCATGCTGTCCTGGGTTGTGCAATTGATGGGTATCAAGATGGGTGGCGATCTTGCTTCTTAGAACCCTTTCAAAGATTTTTATGATATGGGACGTTAGCGCAATTGGTCTGTAGTTCTTTGCTATTGCTTTACTGCCCCCTTTGTGGAGCGGGGCTATGTCTGTTGTTTTTAGTAGCTGCGGGACGATCCCAGTGTCCATGCTCCCTCTCCATAGGATGTTAAAAGCATGTGATAGGGGCTTCTTGCAGTTCTTGATGAACACGGAGTTCCATGAGTCTGGGCCTGGAGCGGAGTGCATGGGCATGTCATTTATTGCCTTCTCGAAGTCATTTGGCGTCGTGATGATGTCAGAAAGGCATGCGTCTGTCAAGTTCTGTGGCACTCTCATAAAAAATAATTTAGGTTTTCGATTTTCAGTCTGGTTAGTGGCTCGCTAAAGACTGAGTCATACTGGGATTTAAGTAACTCACTCATTTCCTTGCTGTCATCTGTGTAGGACCCATCCGGTTTAAGTAGGGGCCCAATACTGGTTGTTGTTCTCGACTTTGATTTTGCATAGGAAAAGAAATACTTAGGGTTTCTTTCAATTTCATTTATGGCTCTTAGTTCTTCCCGTGTCTCTTGATTCCTATAAGATTCCTTTAGTTTTAATTCGATGTTTGCTATTTCTCTGATTAGTGTCTCCCTACGTATTTCAGAGATATTGGCCTCCTGTAGCCGCTCCGTTATTCTGTGCCTTCGCCTGTATAGGGAGCGCCTCTCTCTTTCTAGTTTGCATCTTCTCCTCCTTTCCTTAAGGGAATTTGCCTTGAGCAAACCTCAAGCACCACAGCGTTAATTTGTTCTAGACATAGGTTGGGATCCGTGATGCTTAGGCAATCTTCCCAGTTTATATCATTTAGGACTTGGTTTACTTGGTCCCACCTTATGTTTTTGTTATTGAAGTTGAATTTGGAGAAAGCTCCCTCACGGCTGATCACATTTTGTTGATCTGGGGCTCCCCGCATGCATGTCTGGACCTCTATTATGTCCTACGCTACATTATTTTGATTTTTTTTTTGGAGTAGCTTGTATTCATAAGACGAATGTGATATTACTCTGGGCTACTCATTTCATTATTTTGATCTTTTTTCACATTTTTTGGAGTGGCTTGTATTCATAAGAGACGGGGGATATTACACTGGGCGTATACAGAACATTTAGTAAAAAGCTTGTCTTGTGGTTTGTAATATACAGTAGTTACTAATACCGAAGGTGATAGTGGCAGCTGATAAGAGGTACTGCCTGTCATATGTTTTTACATATGCTGTACAGGGCCACATCGAGTATTACTCTAGGCATATTTAGTTAGTAAAAAGCTAGTATTGTGGCCAATAATAAACAGTATTTTTATCACTGCTGGCAGGTGATAGTGGTGGTAACAAGTGGTAGTTGTGGTAGGTGATAAAGGTAGTGGCTGTCATATATGTACCAGTATTGTAGTGGCTCGTATCAGCTTTAGTACATATCTCTAGATAAACAAGCAAAAGCAACTTCAATGTAAGGAATTTAAAACTATTATTTTATGTTATTATCGTGTTCCCTCTGGTTCTTCTGTCCTCCAATGTCATTAGGTCAAATTCCGCTGACCTCGCCTCGTAGGTCATGCCCTTTAGATCAGGGACAAGCCTTGTTGCATAGTAAGTAAGTAAGTTTATTCAGGTATACACAAATACATTTACATACATTATCATACATAACAGCATATGTGTAGAGAACCTAGGATAACCCAAAAAAGTCAGACAGTGACTTATTTCCATTGGGGTCCCTCTGCACTTTCTCCAGTTCTTTAATATTCCTTTTCAGAAGCGGGTTCTATACTGGTGCAGCATACTCCTAGATGGTCTTAATGTATGATATATAATGGGTCCGGAATTACTCTGTTGAGATTCATGAAGGATTCTCTTACATTTGCCACATGACCATTGACTGGAGAGGTTATTCGGCTGTGAACCTCTGGCATTATATTGGGCACCATGCTCACCCCTGGGTCTTTCTCTGTCCCCCTAGTACCTCATTTCTGGTCTTTTTATTCCTTACCAAATCTCCATGACGTTGCATATACTTAGAGTTAAATTCAAGAAACTACTTATCTGACCACTCTTGCAATTTGCCCAGACCCCTTTGTAGACTTTCCTTGTCCTTATCTGTTTTTATTCTCCTCAGTTGTACATCAACAAACTGGGATACATCTGAATCAATCCCATCTGGAATGCCATTCGAATAAACCAGAAATAGTGCTGGTCCTAATACCAGTCCTGCAGAACCCCACTAGTTACTCTTCCCCATTCTGACGTCTCTTTCCTGGCAGTCACTCTTTGTTTCCTTTCGCTAAGATATTTTTTGATCCACCAAAGTACGTTCCCTGTTATTCCAGCTTAAATCTCAAGTTTTTGGCCGTCCACTTTGTGGGATAGAGTATCAAACGCCTTCTTGCAGTCTCTTGTCACATATCTGTTACTTTGTCACAGAACTCCAACAAGAAAGTATGACAAGATTTAACATCTAGTTATTGTTTACGAGACTACTTCTCTCCAAGTGTTCTACCACTCTCCCTCTGATAAATTCCTCCATTACCTAGAAAAGATATGCATGTCAAATAAACTGGTCTGTAGCTTAATTTACGGCTCCTGTCTGTCTCCTTTTCTAAATATAGGGACTACATTTGCTGTCTTCCAGATCTCTGGTAAATGCCCCGTATCCACTGACTTATTTTTAGACACTGCTTCTGCACTCTCTTGTAGAATCCATGGTGACACATTATCAGGTCCCATTGCCTTTGATGTATCCAGGTCAATCAAAAGTTTATTTACCTCTTCTCCTTACAGCCTTGTTTAATCATTTTTTTAACTTCTCGTGTTTTGCTGATTTTCATGTTTTATCGTCTTTTCAATGACTTATGATTTATATTTTGTGATGTAATGTACCGGAAATGAATCCTGGTGATGACGATTGATTTATCACTGAATCACTGATATCCATTATATATATATATATATATATATATATATATATATATATATATATATATATATATATATATATATATATATATATATATATGGATATCAGTGATTCAGAGATTAAATCAATCGTCATATATATATATATATATATATATATATATATATATATATATATATATATATATATATATATATATATATATATATATATATATATATATATATGAAGACAACACTATGAAAATAGAGAATTAGCCTTGTGACTACTCACATTATCAAGGAACTTGATAATGATAATGTGAGTAGTCACGAAAGCGCTTGGAATTCCTCTATTTTTTCATAGTGGTTGTCTTGCATATTTTGATATCACCTGATTACTGTGATCTTTTTGCATATATATATATATATATGTGTGAGAAAAAAATTAAGCATAGTCAATATAAGGGAGAGGATGAAATTAAATTTGATACCTAGAAATAAGGCAGAGTAAAACTGACATTCAAGATACAATAACACGTTCAAAAATAAAGTTGTTAGTAAAAAATCCACCACCAGTTTTGTGTTAGACAAACAGCTAACAAAGAGAAACACAAACTTTTTTCCAAATGAAGGTTATCATAGACTTCAGGAGGCGAGTGAGAGGCTGCCCGGAGGGTGACCTGCTGCTGCCTCCTCACTTCATCGTACCCTTGTTGCTCTATAATGCTAGTTTCTGTTTTATTCGCATTTCCATTCATTTCTTTCTCTATTGTTTCACGTGAGTTATGTTTGCACTTGCAAAATATGCTATTTTCAACTTGTCCACTGTCTTCTGTAAGGAAATATTATTTTATGCAGAGATGGTAGAAAAGGACGCAAAATATATCATGCTTATGGTACTAAAACGTACCATAAACAAGAAAAAATACAGCAAGCATTCTTGTTTTATGGCGGTGGGAAAAAAAGGAAGTTACATTTTTGGCATTTTTTTTTTCCAATTAGTCAACTTTCAACGAAACTATAAGGTTCAAAATACAAATAAAATGATAAAAGCAGTGAAAATATGGTTTACAGAAAGCTATTTTATTAATAAACTTATGTACAGAACAATATCTAAAACTTTTGGTTAAGCAAAATATTAGGTGAACAGTAATTATACACAGGTTTATATGAATGTGCAGAGGGATATTACATTCTACAGTTGTAACCATAACTGGAACACTGATCAAAAAAAGGTAGAGACAATCTAGATATATAGAATGACATGGAACAAGTGCAAAAGACTGGATCATTATCATAATGTTATGGTAGTCAGCACCTGCACTACAAGCTAGACACAAGAAATTATCGAGCTCTTGACTCGGGCACAAACATTTAATGGTGTTTCCAAGCCAGTGAAATTTTCTTTATATTTAAGTTGGGTGTTCAGATGAGAGCCTCTAAAATTATGACTGTATGACCCGTTTTAAAATACACTGAAGGTGATAATAACGAAGATTGGGATGAACACTTAACATCAAAATAACTAAAGACTGCAGGATATGACACAAAGGTTTCATCGTCTTATAACTAGACATTTATGCCATTACCTTATTTTACTAAGGTAAGAACCCAAGTTTTAACTCTGTTCACTGTTCTTGTGGATAAGTTAAGTTCTTAGGCTGGCTGACACTGAGTAGGGGGGGGGACGTGGCCATTACTAAGGAATAAACGACTGGCATAAGCAATTGTGTAGTAATATAAACTCCGATTTCCAAGCATTAGCTTACTAATTTAACTGATGGCAGGGGGAGGAAAATCAGGAAGCGCTGTAAAAATTTCTTGAAGCGAGAAAATGAGTTACTGAAGAGAATGTTTCTTCTCATGGTGAAGGTACGCTTGAGGAAGCCAAATGTGGGAAGGAAGTAAATCTTGTTGGTTACGAAGTCATCTCCAAGTTTTCGTAATTACTGCGTCAATGAGACACGTTGAAATTGAGCTAAAACGTGTCGAAGAACTTCGGCATGATCTCTGATAGATGCGACCGGATTTGGTATGTTTGTGTACACGCCGTCATAAAGGCTAATGCGCCAAATTTTGTCATTTTCTTAAGGGGAGGAACAAAGCCTTTGCGTGTCTCACTGCACACTTCAGAATTTTAATGTTCAATAAAAAGAAATTGTACTCTCCGACTCACATAATTACATCAGTAAACTTGAGTCTGTAAAAAAAGATTCGCTGTGCTCACCTCTGTATCTGGGATCCTGTGCACGGAGTCTAGCATACTGCTCAGCCGTCATGCAGGTGCACTGAGGTTCTCTAGTGCGGCTGGGGGAGGCTGGGGTCGACACAGGCTTCCTACGACCCTTGCTCTTACCCCCACCACCTCTCACTGGCTCCAACTTGAGCGAGTATGAGGACGACGCCTTCCGCGAGAACTTGAACGAAGGTGACTGCAACAAACACACCATAATGTAGCATACCGTTCATCATGTAATAAAATGTTAGATAAAACGTGGATGAAATGGTATATGGCCGGCGAGTGTGAAGGAAACACATATGGTTAATGGGGTTCAAAGGTTACTGACTAAACAGGTGTCCATAAGACACAGCATAACCTGTTTACCTTCAGTGAAATATAATATATATATAAACAAGCTTCTATTAGTACAATTTGTCTCTTTCCCTTCACATGAAATAATGTAGTGGCTAATACACTCATAAGATTAAACAAGGTCATAATACAACTATGTTACCAAAAAGAGCCTCATAAGGTGAGTACTCAAGAAGTAATACAAGAAAAATATAATTTGAACTGCTGTATAATCATACCAAAATAAACTAAAATATATAGATATTTACAAATTACAAAACAAACCTATATATATTAAATGTGTAACCAGAACCAGCCAAAACCTATTGTAAAAACTTTAGTTTTTTTTTTTTAATACAGATCATCCTAGTCAGATTGACCAGTGTTGAGGAATATACCGTTCAGTTCAGTTCAGACTCTCAGATAAGGACCCACCAGGGGCGAGGGGAAAGTGGGGACAGAAGAAGAATAGCCGGTGAGAAGAAGAGCTGAAGTAGAAGAGAAAGAGTCAGGACTAAACCCAACAGTCTAACTACTTTTCTAATAATGGAAGATACCGACAATGTCTAGCAAAGTCACTTGCTGAAAAATATTTACACGGGTAAATAAGATATTCATGAATGATTTGCTATCTGCAATCTATAGTAATTTATGAACTAAAAGTTCCTTCCCGGGAAATGTTTGCAACGAAAATGTTTAGCAATTGCACTTGCAAAAAATGCTATTTTCAACTTGTCCAGTGTCATCTGTAAGGAAATATTATTTTATGTAGAGATGGTAGAAAAGGACGCAAAATATATCATGGTTATGGTGCTAGAAGAACTCACAGGTAAGAACCCACATGGGGTGAGGGGAAGGTGGGGACAGATGAAGAATATATGGGGGGAGAGGAAAAGCTAAAGAAAAATGGACAAGAGCTGGAGCTGTCAGTACACAACACGGCAACCTGGCAAACAATATTTTCCCAAGACTAGAAATTAAAGTTTATTTAGGTATGGGTACACTTAAATACAGTTATATAACCTAAGATAACCCAAAAAAGAGTCAGACAAAGTGACTTATTTCCGAGAAGAACTAATCCATCCCATACAGTGTCCCTGAAACCAATACTGAGGGACTGACCACCTCAAAACTACCACTTCAAGACTGACCACATCACCACCTCTCCACTGCTACTGTTTGTCTCCACTTTTACTCACTGCAAATTAGTGAAGAAGCCTACTGTGTATGCCAACATTTCTCACTAAAGATACTAGCAAAGTGTTGCTAGTACCATATTCTATAAATAAATATTCATAAGATCATTTGCTTTATTTTATTAAAATTTAGTAATAGTCTATTGTAAGCCTACCTTTTTTAATTAATACATTCTTCAATTATATGTATGCATAAATTGATCTTAAACTCAATTTGTTATCAAACATAACACTGATTGGGGTCACAGTATATATACGCTGAAAGGTATATGTCTCTCAGCGTATATATACACTGAATCCCTATTTAAGGGATAAAAATATTCTTGACTGGTGGTGAAAACATGTTAAGGGATAAAAATATTCTTGATTGGTGGTGAAAACATGAAGTCTTAAGGACCCTCGTGTAGTTGATAGGCTTGAAACTCTTGTCATGATAGGTGTATGTCTCTCAGTGTATATATATAGTTTAATTCCTATTTTTTTTTGTTGAACTGGTGACATGCAGCCTTAGTGTCCTGCGGCTCTTTATAAATATTTATCCACATTTGTGTTGCACCTCTTACCTCAAAGTTTATGATGTAGTTTCAGTTTACTGTATAAATTTGCATGCTTAGCATTTCGCTGTGTTAAAATATACTGAATTTGTTAAATAACATCTCATATTTTATGTTTCAAAGGTGAGGATAAAGTTACAAGATGACAGAAGTTCAAGAGAAGAGTTTCTCTAGTTTAACTGCTTTATCTTAATTCAGTAATAAATAACTAATTCAGGAATCTGATAGAAAGATATACGAATATTGTATATCCATGCTTGCTGGCCACCACCTGCCTCATTCATCACTTGCTCACTGTCAGGCACAACATGCTGCCAGGGGTATGGCACCCAGTTAAAGGGGGTGTACCTATCAGCTGTGCCCAGAATTTGGCAACTGCGAGTAAAGGAGATGACTACCTACTATCTTCCTCCATTCTATATATATATTTTTTGAGAGATGGAAGGAAGAGCAGCTTTGTGTGTATGTCGTGCCGAATAGGTAAAACTTGTGATTTTGGCTTAAATAGCAACGCTCTTGTTCCCTAATAAGGCAAGCGAAAATTTGTATATGCAATAATTTTGCAAAAATCATTCTGAACCTAACGATAAAAAAAATTTCATTGTGTATTAAATTATTGTAAACTTATCTAAAATATATTTACTTGGATTAGGCTAAATTAAATTGCGCTTGTTATAATAAGGTTAGGTAAGTTTTCTAAGGTTCTTTTGGTACATCATTTGACTACCACCCACAAGATGGGCATGGATGTATAATAAAGATACTAAACTAAGTATACGGTGGCAAGCAGTCTGTGGAGATGGCCCCCTCACACACAGTGTCCGTGGTTCAACACTCGGCACGAGTGGAACTTTGGGCATGTTTCTTTACACTTGCTGTTTCTGTTCACACAGCAGTAAGCAGGTACCTGGGTGTTAGGTGACTGGTGTGGGTGGCATCCTGGGGAACAAGATTGAAGGACCACAATGGAAATAAGAGACAGTCCTCGATGACGCACTGACTTTCTTGGGTTATCCTGGGTGGCTAACCCACCCAGAGTTAAAAATCCCAACAAATCTTATCACTGTATTAATGTTGGTAGAATTACCGACAATATGTTAGGTAAAAGGACACAAGTGCAACTAATTTGACATTTTATTGTGGCAACGTTTCGCTCTCCAGGAGCTTTATCAAGCTAAACATTGCCACAATAAAATGTCACATAGGATGTCTTAATTATTTTACGGATGCGGATGTAAGAAATTGTGCGGGTGTTCCGCGGAAGCGGATATCCGATACATCATCAATCTATATACATGGCGAATCTATCGTAAGATAGATTCTTCATGGAGTAGGCTGCTCCATGGAGATTTTGATCCCGTACTTAACTAAAGACTTGACACCGCAGTCACCCAGCCACACCTCACATAAGCACATGTACACACGCCTCTATAACAACTATTTTACAACATAGAAGCCATCATCAGGGAACAAATTAACCCTATAAGCCACAGCACTTCACATAACATACAATTTACCTCTGACAGCCACGAAGAAGCCTAGCAAAAAAAAAAAAAAAATAAAGTCAAGAAATTTTAAAATAAAATTAAAAAAAACAATAATTGAAGTACACACACACACGCACACGCACACGCACACACACATATACTAAACAATCACGAACGGGTCAAAGTGAAAATGGCCGTCCCTCTTATTAAATGCCTCATCTCACGCTTTGCTAATTAAACAAGTTTCAATAAAGCTCCATTCCGCATGGTGTGAGTGAGAGAGGGACAGGAGACAGAGAGGGACAGGAGACAGAGAGAGGGACAGGAAGACAGAGAGACAGGAAGACAGAGGGACAGGAAGACAAACAGAGAGAGGGACAGGGAGACAGAGAGAGGGACAGGGAGACAGAGGGACAGGGAGACAGAGGGACAGGGAGACAGACAGAGGGACAGGGAGACAGAGAGAGGGACAGGGAGACAGAGAGGGACAGGGAGACAGACAGAGGGACAGGGAGACAGATAGAGAGGGACAGGGAGACAGAGGGACAGGGAGACAGAGAGGGACAGGGAGACAGACAGAGGGACAGGGAGACAGAGAGAGGGACAGGGAGACAGAGAGAGGGACAGGGATACAGAGAGAGGGACAGGGAGACAGACAGAGAGAGAGAGAGGGACAGGGAGACAGACAGAGAGAGAGAAAAAATGGCCAAAGGTGAAAGTTGAAACATTTCAACAACAGGTCAAGATACAGTGTACATGTAAAGGTCGAATGTCTGCTGGATCAAATCTACTGTAACAGGTAGAAACTGACGGTCCAAAGGTGTAAACCAAAGGTCCAGTGGTAGAAACCGACGGTCCACAGGTGTAAACCAAAGGTCCAATGGTAGAAACTGACGGTCCACAGGTGTAAAACAAAGGTCCAGTGGTGGAAACTGACGGTCCACAGGTGTAAACCAAAGGTCCAGTGGTAGAAAATGACGGTCCACAGGTGTAAACCAAAGGTCCAATGGTGGAAACTGACGGTCCAAAGGTGTAAACCAAAGGTCCAGTGGTGGAAACTGACGGTCCAAAGGTGTAAACCAAAGGTCCAGTGGTGGAAACTGACGGTCCAAAGGTGTAAACCAAAGGTTCAGTGGTAGAAACTGACGGTCCACAGGTGTAAACCAAAGGTCCAGTGGTGAAAACTGACGGTCCACAGGTGGAAACCAAAGGTCCAGTGGTGGAAACTGATGGTCCACAGGTGGAAACCAAAGGTCCAGTGGTGGAAATTGACGGTCCACAGGTGTAAACCAAAGGTCCAGTGGTGGACTGAATGTCCTTGCTAAAGAGGACGGAGTAAACGAAACAAACACATTAATCACTGTTTTTTTATATAAACAGCGACACTTCAAGAGACTTTGCCAACAAACAAAGGCCATTCAGGGCCTTTGCTCTCAAACAAGTACACTCAAAGAGTCCTTACAAGGAAACTCAGAGACCTTCCCCCAAAACAAGGGCAATTAGAGAGTCCTCACGCTCCAGACAAAGACACTCTCAGAAGCCTTAATCAAAAAACAAGGACAATTAAAGAGCCCTTCTTTCCAAACAAGGACACTCACAGAGCCTTTTACCCTTAACAAGGACACTACAATAAGGCCCAAAATTGTTAACAAAGGTACAAGGTCACTGAAAAAAAGGCACAAGCTATGATATCTAGTTTTTCGTGTAAATATAAGAAATGATGCAACTATAATCCTCTTCTCATATATATTATATATATATATATTATATTATATATATATATATATATATATATATATATATATATATATATATATATGAGAGAGAGACGTTCAAGATAACACAAGAATGAGGCAGTAAGAGGAGAGAACGAGGCAGTAGGAGGCAGTGAGGAGGAGAGATCGAGGCAGTAGTGAGGCAGTGGGGAGGAGAGAGGCAGGAGGCAGTAGAGGAGAGACGCTGAGACAGTGAGAGAGGACAAGGCAGGAGGCAGTGAGGAGAGGACGAGGCAGTGGAGAGAGGACGAGGCAGTAGTGAGGCAGTGGGAGAGGACAGACAGTAGTGAGGCAGTGAGGAGAGGACGTGGCAGTAGTGAGGCAGTGAGGAGAGGACGAAGGAGGAGGCAGTGAGAGAGGATGAGACGAGAGCAGGAGAGAGACGTGCAGTAGTGAGGCAGTGAGGAGGACGTGCAGTAGTGAGGCAGTGAGGAGAGACGGCAGTAGTGAGGCAGTGAGAGAGGACGAGACAGTAGTGAGGCAGTGAGGAGAGGACTGGCAGTAGGAGGAGTGAGGAGAGGACGTGCAGTAGTGAGGCAGTGAGAGAGGACGTGGCAGTATGAGGCAGTGGGGATGAGAGAACGAGCAGGGAGGCAGTGGGAGAGACGAGGCAGTGAGAGTGAGGAGAGACGAGGCAGTGTGAGCAGTGAGGAGAGGACGGCAGTAGTGAGGCAGTGAGGAGAGGACGAGGCAGTTGGAGGAAGGACGACAGAGTGAGGCAGTGAGAGGACGAGACAGAGTGAGGCAGTGAGGAGAGGACTGGCAGTAGTGAGGCAGTGAGGAGAGGACACAGATGAGGCAGTGAGGAAGGATGGACGAGTAGCAGTGAGAGAGGACGGCAGTAGGAGGCAGTGAGGAGAGGACAGCAGCGTAGCAGTGAGAGAGGACAAGGCAGTGTGAGGAGTGGAGAGGACAGGAGTGAGGAGAGGACGAGGCAGTGTGAGGCAGTGAGAGAGGCGCAGAGTAGGAGGAGAAGGACGGCAGACAGTAGCGAGAAACGTTTAGTGACAGTGAGAGAGGACGAGGCAGTAGTGAGGCAGTGAGGAGCGAACAGTATGAGCAGAAGAGGACGTGAGAGTGAGGCAGTGAGGAGAGGACGAGGCAGTAGTGAGGCAGTGAGGAGAGGACGACAGATGAGCAGTGAGATGAGGCAGTGTACAGTGAGAGAGGACGTGGCAGTAGTGAGGCAGTGAGGAGAGGACGTAGGCAGTAGTGAGGCAGTGAGGATGAGGAACGAGGAGTAGGAGGCAGTGAGAGAGAACGAGGCAGTAGCAGTGAGGAGGACGAGTGTAGAAGTGAGAAGGACGCAGATGAGCAGCTGATGAGACGACAGTGTGAGGAGAGGACGAGGCAGTAGTGAGGCAGTGAGAGAGAAGACAGTATGAGGAGTAGAGAGACGTGAGAGGAGGCTGTGAGAGAGACGAGCAGAGGAGGCAGGGGGAGGGAGGACAGTAGTGAGGCAGTGAGAGAGGACGGGCAGTGATGAGAGGACGAGACAGTAGTGAGGCAGTGAGGAGAGACAAGGCAGTAGAGGCAGTAGGAGAGGACGAGCAGTTGATGAGGAGAGGACGAGGCAGTAGTGAGGCAGTGAGGAGAGGACGAGAGCAGTAGTGAGGCAGTGAGGAGAGGACGGCAGTAGTGAGGCAGTGAGGAGAGGACGTGGCAGTAGTGAGGCAGTGAGAGAGGACGTGGCAGTAGTGAGGCAGTGAGGAGAGGACGAGGCAGTAGTGAGGCAGTGAGGAGAGGACGTGGCAGTAGTGAGGCAGTGAGGAGAGGACGTGGCAGTATGAGGCAGTGAGGAGAGGACGAGACAGTAGTGAGGCAGTGAGGAGAGGACGTGGCAGTAGTGAGGCAGTGAGGAGAGGACGTGGCAGTAGTGAGGCAGTGAGGAGAGGACGTGGCAGTAGTGAGGCAGTGAGGAGAGGACGTGGCAGTAGTGAGGCAGTGAGGAGAGGACGTGGCAGTAGTGAGGCAGTGAGGAGAGGACGAGGCAGTAGTGAGGCAGTGAGGAGAGGACGAGGCAGTAGTGAGGCAGTGAGGAGAGGACGAGGCAGTAGTGAGGCAGTGAGGAGAGGACGAGGCAGTAGTGAGGCAGTGAGGAGAGGACGAGGCAGTAGTGAGGCAGTGAGGAGAGGACGAGGCAGTAGTGAGGCAGTGAGGGAGAGGACGAGGCAGGTAGTGAGGCAGAAGTGAAGGCAGAGAGGACGAGGCAGTAGTGAGGCAGTGAGGAGAGGACGAGGCAGTAGTGAGGCAGTGAGGAGAGGACGAGACAGTAGTGAGACAGTGAGGAGGACGAGGCAGTAGTGAGGCAGTGAGGAGAGGACGAGGCAGTGAGTGAGAGAGCAGATGAGGAGAGGAGAGGACGGCAGTAGTGAGGCAGTGAGGAGAGGACGAGGCAGTAGTGAGGCAGTGAGGAGAGACGAGGCAGTAGTGAGGCAGTGGGGAGGAGAGGACGTGGCAGTAGTGAGGCAGTGAGGAGAGGACGAGACAGCTGTGAGACAGTGAGGAGAGGACAAGGCAGTAGTGAGGCAGTGAGGAGAGGACGAGGCAGTTGTGAGGAGAGGACGAGGCAGTAGTGAGGCAGTGAGGAGAGGACGAGACAGTAGTGAGGCAGTGAGGAGAGGACGTGGCAGTAGTGAGGCAGTGAGGAGAGGACGTGGCAGTAGTGAGGCAGTGAGGAGAGGACGTGGCAGTAGTGAGGCAGTGAGGAGAGGACGTGGCAGTAGTGAGGCAGTGAGGAGAGGACGTGGCAGTAGTGAGGCAGTGAGGAGAGGACGAGACAGTAGTGAGGCAGTGAGGAGAGGACGTGGCAGTAGTGAGGCAGTGAGGAGAGGACGTGGCAGTAGTGAGGCAGTGAGGAGAGGACGTGGCAGTAGTGAGGCAGTGAGGAGAGGACGAGGCAGTAGTGAGGCAGTGAGGAGAGGACGTGGCAGTAGTGAGGCAGTGAGGAGAGGACGAGGCAGTAGTGAGGCAGTGAGGAGAGGACGAGGCAGTGAGGAGAGGACGAGGCAGTAGTGAGGCAGTGAGGAGAGGACGAGGCAGTAGACTAACAAACACAGTCTGTGAGCGAGACTAAATAATTCACTTGTAGTCAGAGTAAACACCTGTGCTAATGAGCAGCTTCGCCTGTCCAGGTGTGACTAGCACCAGGTGTGTCTTGCACCAGGTGTGTCTTGCACCAGGTGTGTCTTGCACCAGGTAGAGTTGAATTTGGGTACTTATTTAAGACGGGCATGTGGGTGTTAGATCTGGGTACTTCCTTGGGCAAGGTGGGTGTAAAACAGTGATATTTGTTTTAAACCAGGGGTACCTGTACCACCTGATGCTACGAAAAACCCACCCTGGGGTACGAGAAACACAGGCCGCTCAAAAACACTATATTCTGAACATAACAAGAAAGGCAAGAAACCATCTACATGCAAGTAATGACGTGTGTGGGGAAGGGATGGGAATATTTCTAAAACAAGAAGCTTGATCCACCACCATCACTAATAAACCCCAACAAAGAAAGAACCCCTAAATAAAACAAATACACATTTCTTCCCTTGTTTATAAATAAAGACTGGGAAGGGGGGGGGGGTTCTGGAAGTGCAGAACCCCTGGTTTAGGTGCTTACCATGGTGTAGTAGTACTGCCCCCCGGGTGAGGAGGGGCGGGAAGCAGGGCGGGGCGGGGCGGGGCGGGCGGCCTGGCGGGCGGCGCTGCGGGACTTGGGCAGCCAAAAGAGTGGGTTCATCTTGGACTGCGTCCCGCCTTTGGAGCCGCCGCCTGCGGAGCCAGCCTGCGGCACCTCGCACCCGCAACGCACCGCCGCCACGTTTCGTGGATCCACCGTGCAATGTCTCGCGCACACACACTACGGCGACTGACACTTCGAGTGTACCGCGCGGAGAAAGTTATGCGATACTGAACGTACCTCTACGAGCGGTAGAACCCAAGACTGACTACTAAACGGGCCGTTTCTACAGTCTGTTTTGTAGCTGTTAACGTAGCACTTTAGATACCTAAATCTATATCACAATAAATCTGTAATTGATCAATATACTTCCCTTGAGACGCAAAAAAATTTAAGAGTTACAGGGTGTTTTAAAACTATGGACTTTATCGTGAACTATACTGCTCTGAAACTGGGTCAATCATTCTGAAACACCCTGTATACCCTAAACTGACTTGATTTTCTAAGTGATTTTTTTTTCATCCTTAAACATATTATGATTTTTTTTTTAATTTATTAAAAAAAAAAAACTATTTCGACTTGCATGAAAACCATGAAGAAAATAAAGCATGCAAAAAGACAGACTACGGTATTTAAGCTACGGTACCATAGCCATGAAGACAATCAAGGAGAGGAACCTTGATCCACCAATCAGGGCCCAGTGACACTCAGGTGTGAGGCAGTGTGTGTGACCCTTACGAATTAGAGCTTCCCAGTATACATAATAATACACACAAATATATACAATATACATGTATATACAATATATATATACATATTATATATATATATATATATATATATATATATATATATATATATATATATATATATATATATATATATATATATATATATAATAGTATAATCTCAATAACACAACACTCATTAACAGATTCAACCATGTCGTTTGGCCCGCCTCATGGTGAGCTAAAATCACACATGCCATGAGGCTGGCCAAAACAACATGGGTTCGAATCCTCTTCTAATTGCAGTGTTGTTATTGATTAATACCACTTGTTCGTGGTTACAATATATATATATATATATATATATATATATATATATATATATATATATATATATATATATATATTTTATATATCATCATTCAACACTTTCACCTCACTCATACATAATCACTGTCTTTCCAGAGGTGCCCAGATACGACAGCTTAGAAGTCCCTCCAAACTGCCAATATCCTAAACCCCTCCTTTAAAGTGCAGGCATTGTACTTCCCATTTCCAGGACTAAAGTCCAGCTAACCGGTTTCCCTGAATCCCTTCACAAAATATTACTCTGCTCACACTCCAACAGCTCATCAGGTCCCAAAAACCATTCATCTCCATTCACTCCTATCTAACACGCTCATGCACACTTGCTGGAAGTCCAAGTCCCTCGCCCACAAAACCTCCTTTACCCCCTCCCTCCAACCTTTTCGGGGACGACCCCTACCCCGCCTTCCTTCCCCAATAGATTTATACGCTCTCCAAGTCATTCTACATTATTTCATTCTCTCTAAATGACCAAACCACCTCAACAACCCCTCTTCAGCCCTCTGAATAATACTTTTAGTAACTCCACACCTCCTAATTTCCACACTACGAATTTTCTGCATAATATTTACACCACACATTGCCCTTAGACAGGACATCTCCACTGCCTCCAGCCTCCTCCTCGCTGCAGCATTTGCAACCCATGCTTCACACCCATATGAGTGTTGGTACCACTATACTTTCGTACATTCCCTTCTTTGCCTCCATGGATAACGTTTTTTGTCTCCACAGATACCTCAACGCACCACTCACCTATTTTCCTTCATCAATTCTATGGTTAACCTCATCCTTCATAAACCCATCCGCTGATAAGTCAACTCCCAAATATCTGAAAACATTCACTTCTTCCATAATCCCTCTCTCCAATGTGATATCCATTTTTTTTATCTAAATCATTTGATACCCTCATCACCTTACTCTTATCTATGTTCACTTTCAACTTTCTACCTTTACACACTCTCCCAAACTCGTCCACTAACCTTTGCAACTTTTCTTTAGAATCTCCCAAAAGCACAGTATCATCAGCAAAAAGTAACTCCCATTTTGTATTTCATTCCCCATTATTTAATCCCACCCCTCTCCCCAACACCCTAGCATTTATTTATTTTACAATCCTATCTATAAATATGCTAAACAACCATGGTGACATTACACATCCGTCTAAGACCTACTTTTACTGGGAAGTAATCTCCCTCTCGCCAACATACTCTAACCTGAGCCTCACTATCCTCATAAAAACTCTCTATAGTATTTAGTAACTTACTACCTATTCCATACACTTGCAACATCTGCCACATTGCTCTCCTATCCACTATCATATGCCTTTTCTAAATCCATAAATGCAATGAAAACTTCCCTACCTTTATCTAAATACTGTTCACATATATGCTTCAATGTAAACACCTGATCTACACATCCCCTACCCACTCTAAAGCCTCCTTGCTCATCTGCAATCCTGCTCTCTGTCTTTCCTCTAATTCTTTCAATAATAACCCTACTATACACTTTACCTGGTATACTTAGTAAACTTATTGTCCTATAATTTTTACAATATATTTTGTCCCCCTTCCCTTTATATAAAGGAACTATACATGCTCTCTGACAAATCCATTCGTTCCTGAGGCTTTCTTAACTTGTTTATCTCACTTGTGCCTCTCCCACTTTATCATTTGCTCTCTTTTTGTACTCTCTCACCACTTTCTTCACCTTTCTTTTACTCTCCATATACTCTGCTCTTCTATTAACACTTCTGTTTTGTAAAAACCTCTCATAAGCTACCTTTTTCTCTTTTATCACACCCTTTACTTCTTCATTCCACTCACTCCTCTTTCCTCCTGCACCCACCCTCCTATTACCTGGACCTTGAGTTTACCTGGAGGGGGTTTCGGGGGTCAACGCCCCCGCGGCTCGGTCTGAGACCAGGCTTCGTGGTGGATCAGGGTGATTAACCAGGCTGTTACTGCTGGCCGCAAGCAAACTGACATACGAACCACAGCTAAGCTGCCCCACAACTTCTGCCCCACATTCTAATACTACATTTTTAAAACTATCCCAACCCTCTTCAACCCCCCCCACTACTCATACTTGCACTAGCCCACCTTTCTGCCAATAGTTGCTTATATCTCACCCTAACTTCCTCCTCCCTTAGTTTGTAAACTTTCACCTCTCTCTTACTTACTGTTGCCATTTTCCTTACGTCCCATCTACCTCTTACTCTAGCTATAGCTACAACTAAATAATGATCCGATATATCTGTTGCCACATTTTCATTTACCCCTGACACCCCAAATTTACCTACTACTCCATCCACAACATTTTTACCCACTTTAGCATTAAGATCCCCAACCACAATTACTATCTCACTTGGTTCAAAACTCCCCACACACTCACTCAACATTTCCCAAAATCTCTCTCTCTCCTCTACACTTCTCTCTTCTCCAGGTGCATAAACATTTACTATAACCCACTTTTCACAACCAACCCTTATTTTACACCACATAATCCTTGAATTGATATATTTATATTCCCTCTTTTCCTGCCATAACTGATCCTTCAACATTATTGCCACTCCTTCTTTAGCTCTAACTCTATTAGAAACTCCTGACCTAATCTCATTTATTTCTCCCCACTGAAACTCTCCTACCCCCTTCAGCTTTGTCTCACTTAAAGCCAGGACATCCAGCTTCTTTTCATTCATAACATCCACAATCATCTCTTTCTTATCATTCACACAACATCCACGCACATTCAAACATCCCACTTTGACGGTTTTTTCTTCTTCTTTTTAGTAAGCTATACAGGAAAAGGGGTTACTAGCCCATTGTTCCCGGTATTTTAGTTGACTTTTACAACACGCATGGCTTACGGAGGAAAGATTCTTATTCCACTTCCCCATGGATATGAAAGGAAAGGCAATAAGAACAAGAACTATTAAGATTATATCAAAGAAAACTCAGATGAGTGTGTATACATAAACGTGTACATAAATGTATAGTGTGACCTAAGTGTAAGTAGAAGTACCAAGACGTACCTGAAATCTTGCATGTTTATGAGACAGAAAAAAGACACCAGCAATCCTACCATCATGTAAAACAATTACAGGCTTCTGTTTTACACTCACTTGGCAGGACGGTAGTACCTCCCTGGGTGGTTGCTGTCTCCCAAACCTACTACTACTATATATATATATATATATATATATATATATATATATATATATATATATATATATATATATATATATATATATATATATATATATATATATATATATAAATGAGTTTTGTTATTTGGACACACTTCTCCTCCTCTCTCTAGCCAGGTCACTGTCTAATTTTACAGGTATTCTTAAAGTGTTGCCCTGTTCTATTTCTCCTCCTCTTCTCCTCTCTCCTCTCCTCTCCTCTCTCTCTTTAGCCAGGTCACTGTCAAATTAATTCTGGTAACAGGTCAACTCTTCTTCAATAATAATCACATGATCCATCCCAGCCTCTCTCTCTCTCTCTATCTATCTCTCTCTACTTCATAAAGTCTCGGCTAAGTTTGGCAGCCATATTAAGTGTCTTTCATTACAAAGTTTGAGAGTTACTATGTGACTGTTTGCAATAACTTGCTAAGTTATAAGTTCCTGGCTGAGGTATGGAGACCAGTGTTATGGTCATGGCTGCTGGTGCACACGAAGAACACTGAATACACAGGATGAACACTGAAGAACAATGAACGCAGGAAGAACACTGAACACAGGAAGAACACTGAACACAGGAAGAACAGTGAAAACACAGGAAGAACAGTGAACACTCAGGAAGAACAGTGAACACTCAGGAAGAACACTAACACAGGAAGAACAGTGAATACACAGGAAGAACAGTGAATATACAGGAAGAACAGTGAAAACACAGGAAGAACAGTGAACACTCAGGAAGAACACTGAACACAGGAAGAACAGTGAATACACAGGAAGAACAGTGAATACACAGGAAGAACAGTGAACACACAGGAAGAACAATGAACACACAGGAAGAACAATGAACACACAGGAAGAACAATGAACACTCAGGAATAGTGAACACACAGGAAGAACACCGAACACAGGAAGAAAACGGGAGTAGGGTAAACTGCCCATAGTAGAAAGAGGAGGAGGAATAGGAAAAACTAAGAAGAGAAGGAAGAGTAAGAAGAGAAGGAAGAAGAAAAAGAAGAGGCAGAACAACAGCTAAAGACGATATAAATAATAATAATAATCAATTATTATAGCGCTATAATAAAGATAAAGACGTAATAAAAAAACAATTCCACACAAATTAAACCCGAAATTTGTGCCAATAAATTCTGATATAATAAAACGCGGCAAAATGTACCCGTAGATTTTATTAACAAAACAATGCCACTTAAGCTTAACCACAGAAAACGGACGCAGGGGAGATAACAGAAAACGGACACAGGGGAGATAACAGAAAATGGACACAGGGAGACTAACCACAGAAAATGGATATAGGGGCTACCACAGAAAATGAACATAGGGGTAACCACAGAAAACAGAAACAGGAAGATACCACAGAAAATGGACACAGGGTGGGGGACTACAACATTTGTGGGAAGCTTCTCTAAAGTTTAAAGTTCAACTGAGTATGAATGTTTTACATCAGCGTCACCCATGACTTATTGACCACCACAGGTGCCAACACAGGTGTGGGTGTGGGTGTGGGTGTATATAAACTGCACGTTAGTGGGTTTCCTTCACCCAGAATGACTTGTTTCATTAGCTAAGAGAGTTTGTAGTCAGTCTATATTTCTGGTGAAGCAGAAGTAGATCGGTTGACAGGTCTCAAGTCTATTATACTACACGAGGGGGTGGTCATTAAGACTCCCATGCCACCTGTTGATCACCAGTCAAGAATAAAGTCTCAGTATATATACACAGAGATATACACCTCTCAGTGTATATACACAGACAAACCTCTCAGTGTATATAGACTGAGAGACACACACCTCTCTGTGTAAATATACTGACATGAATTAATGAGTGTGTCTTATATTGGTGGACTTGCAGTGAGGTCCTGAGGATCAGGTCTTCCTTATGTATGAGCACAACGTCCCTCTTCCTCCTCCTCCTCCTTCCTCTCCTCCTCTAAGGAATTAACCATGCCTTAAATGACGTCAGTCAGCTGGTGACGCAAGGGCACCAGCTGACTGGTATGGCATGGAATATTCACTGCTGAACTAACCCCAGGAACACTGAAAAATGGAACGTGAAACATGAGCTTGGTTAAACAAGACCTTGGAAACAAACACTACTGCTCGTAGCCCTTAAACAAAACACGAACACACTACGTCCGTAGCTCTTAAACAAGACACGAACACACTACGTCCCTAGCCCTTAAACAAGACACGAACACACTACGTCCCTAGCCCTTAAACAAGACACGAACACACTACGTCCGTAGCTCTTAAACAAAACACGAACACACTACGTCCGTAGCTCTTAAACAAAACACGAACACACTACGTCCCTAGCCCTTAAACAAGACACGAACACACTACGTCCGTAGCTCTTAAACAAAACACGAACACACTACGTCCGTAGCTCTTAAACAAAACACGAACACACTACGTCCCTAGCCCTTAAACAAGACACGAACACACTACGCTCGTGGCCTTTAAACAAGACACGTGTACAATGCATGACGTCCGTAGTTCATACACAATGCACCTCCTCCTTACATCTTAAACAATGCACAAACATCCTACGCAAGGTAGAAATAAAATTAATATTAAGAACAGAAGATGCTGGAGGAGATAAAGATGGAGGAGAAGATGTTGGATATGTTAGAGAAGATGGAGATGCTGAAAATGTTGGAGATGGGGATGCTGGAGATGATGGTGGAAAAGATGCTGGAGGAGAAGATGCTGGAGGAGAAGATGCTGGAGGAGAAGATGTTGACTCTCCTCACGTACCCACTGACTCTCCTCACGTACCCACTGACTCTCCTCACGTACCCACTGACTCTCCTCACGTACCTTACAAAGAACACTCGACCTCCTCCTGTAACTAGGTTCACTAACCTAAACTTTGTTAAGAAAACTTGTCTGGAACGTGACTAGAATATAGATGATAGAAGTTGCAGTATAGATGATAGAAGTTGCAGTATAGATGATAGAAGTTACAGTATAGATGATAGAAGTTACAGTATAGCTGATAGTTACAGTATAGATGATCTGTAGACAGAATTACAGATGAACCTCGTGTAGACAGAACCACAAAGGTGAACTATGTGTAGACGGAACCACAAAGGTGAACTATGTGTAGACGGAACCACAGAGGTGAACCACGTGTAGACAGAACTACAGAGATGTAGACCATGACCAAATGTCGACAATTAGCAACAAAACTGCAGTAAAGAACTTCATCATGGCAACGTTTCGACCAATATTGGGTTTGTATCAAGCCCCTGGCTTCCTCAAGCCAAGCCTCTGGCTTCAAGCCAAGCCCCTGGCTTCCTCAAGCCAAGCCTCTGGCTTCAAGCCAAAGCCTCTGGCTTCCACAAGCCAAGCCTCTGGCTTCCTCAAGCCAAGCCTCTGGCTTCAAGTCAAGCCTCTGGCTTCAAGCCAAGCCTCTGGCTTCCTCAAGCCAAGCCTCTGGCTTCCTCAAGCCAAGCCCCCGGTTTGAAGCCAAGCTACTGGCTTCTGCAAGCCAAGAATCTGGCTTCCAAAAGCCAAGCCTCTGGCTTCCTCAAGCCAAGCCTCTGGCCTCAAGCCAAGCCTCTAGCTTCCTCAAGCCAAGCCTCTGGCTTCAAGCCAAGCCCCTGGCTTCCACAAGCCAAGCCTTTGGCTTCCTGAAGCCAAACCCCTGGCTTCCTCAAACCAAGCCCATGGCTTCCACAAGCCAAGCCTCTGGCTTCCTGAAGCCAAACCCCTGGCTTCCACAAGCCAAACCCCTGGCTTCCACAAGCCAAACCCCTGGCTTCCACAAGCCAAGCCTCTGGCTTCAAGCCAAACCCCTGGCTTCCACAAGCCAAACCCCTGGCTTCCTCAAGCCAAGCCTCTGGCTTCAAGCCAAATCCCTGGCTTCCACAAGCCAAACCCCTGGCGTCCACAAGCCAAGCCTCTGGCTTCCTCAAACCAAGCCCCTGGCTTCCACAAGCCAAGCCTCTGGCTTCCACAAGCCAAGCCTCTGGCTTCCACAAGCCAAGCCTCTGGCTTCCTCAAGCCAAGCCCCTGGCTTCCTCAAGCCAAGCCTCTGGCTTCAAGCCAAGCCTCTGGCTTCCACAAGCCAAGCCTCTGGCTTCCACAAGCCAGGCCTCTGGCTTCCACAAGCCAAGCCCCTGACTTCCACAAGCCAAGCCTCTGGCTTCCACAAGCCAAGCCTCTGGCTTCCTCAAGCCAAGCCCCTGGCTTCCTCAAGCCAAGCCCCTGGCTTCCTCAAGCCAAGCCCCTGGCTTCCATAAGCCAAGCCTCTGACTTCAAGCCAAGCCTCTGGCTTCCTCAAGCCAAGCCTCTGGCTTCCTCAAGCCACGCCTCTGGCTTCCTCAAGCCAAGCCTCTGACTTCAAGCCAAGCCTCTGGCTTCCTCAAGCCAAGCCTCTGGCTTCCACAAGCCAAGCCTCTGGCTTCCACAAGCCAAGCCTCTGGCTTCCACAAGCCAAGCCTCTGGCTTCCACAAGCCAAGCCCCTGACTTCCACAAGCCAAGCCTCTGGCTTCCACAAGCCAAGCCTCTGGCTTCCACAAGCCAAGCCCCTGACTTCCACAAGCCAAGCCTATGGCTTCCACAAGCCAAGCCTCTGGCTTCCACAAGCTAAGCCTCTGGCTTCCACAAGACAAGCCTCTGGCTTCCACAAGCCAAGCCCCTGGCTTCAAGCCAAGCCCCTGGCTTCCACAAGCCAAGCCTCTGGCTTCCTCAAGCCAAGCCTCTGGCTTCAAGCCAAACGCATGGCTTCCCCAAACCAAGCCCCTGGCTTCCACAACCCAAGCAACTGGCTTCCACAACCCAAGCCCCTGGCTTCCACAAGCCAAGCCTCTAGCTTCCACAAGCAAAGCCTCTAGCTTCCTCAAGCCATGCCTCTGGCTTCCTCAAGCCAAGCATCTAGCTTCCACAAACCAAGCCCCTGGCTTCCACAAGCCAATACATTGTTCTTGCTGTTAGAGACACATGTTTATATCTAAATTATAGATTTTTTTCTTTTCCAGAATGGGTCATGGTGACAGAGGATCGAGCCTTCACACGTCACTATATCACCGTACCAAGCAACTGCACGCTGCTGCCTTTAACAATCATATTCTCACACACTACATACATTCGTCTGCTCAGATACCTGCAATAATAATAATTACTATTATTATCACTGTAATTATTATTCATTGGGAAGTGCTAAACCAGCAGGGATCACACAGAGCCTGGGAAAATGGGAGGTAGCTATCTGATCCAAAAATTGCAAGGACACCTCCAATTCCAGGGATCAAGATCCCTTCACCAGCATCATGTTCCCCCTCCCCCCCAACGTCCTGACATCGTCAATAATATATTAAAAAAAAATCCTAAAAAAAAATTATGCAAGTATTGCGTGTAGGTCCTCGCTAATTAACAAATTTCAATTCTTTTATTGTTTTTGGTTTTTGATTATTGCTTATATTCCAGAAGATGACACGAAACACTTCGTTAAAGATTTCACTTAGGTTGAGATTCGTCACATCGCTCGGTGGCGAGTTGGAAGTTTTTATGTTAGTATTATTAATACGGGTGATGTTTCGATACGCTTCAGCGTTAATTATCATTGTCTATGTTCGTTTCGTTTTGTCGTAGACGATTTTAAATGGAACGATTGAAAATGGATATACTATATAGGAGAGAGAGAAGAGAGAGCACACAACCACTGGCACTGGTGTCCGCGGCACTACTGAGGTCCTCCCTCCACACAGAAAACGGACCTCACCTTCACTCATAGAAAATGGGCATCCAACTAAATACTATTCCATTGAAAAAAATTATAATAAAGGAGGTAAAAACTGTCTTTGTTATATAATTTTTCTTTTGCATTCTCGAATTTAACAAAAAAATCGAATTTTTCCATGCATTTTCAGATAATTTTAAATTTTTAATTTTCTCGACATATTCCTTTATATATATTTATTTTGATTTAAAAAAAATCCTAATTTTATAGATTTTATTAATTTATTTTTCATGTGAAATTGAAAAAAAAAATTAATTAAAAAATATAACTACCAAGAGAATACAGTTTAAAAACAAATATTCCTAAAATACAAGAAATACATTTCAATTTATTCATAGATTCCAAATACGTATATTCTAAGATCTAAATATATTTCTGTTTTTAATTTGTCTACTACACAAAACATTTAAACCTCACTAAAATGCTTTGATCTGTAATTAATATATAAGTTATACCTTTAAATAAAATATAACTCAAATAATATAATAGTTACACCTTCAAACAATGTAAGTTTAGAGTTTCACCTTCAAAAAAAAATGCAAAAGCTAAATAATATACACGAGTTACACCTACAAACACTATATAAGTTGAATAATATACATGAGTTACCCCTACAAATAACACGAGTTAAACAGGAGTTACACCTACAAACAATTTAAATAATATACACAAGTTACACCTAGAAGCAACATAAGTTAAATAATATACACCTAGAAAACATAATTTAAATAATATACACAAGTTACACCTAGAAGCAACATAAGTTAAAAATATACACAAGTTACACCTAGAAACAACAAATAAAGTTATATGATATACAAGAGTTACACCTAGAAACAACAAATAAAGTTAAATAATATACACAAGTTACACCTAGAAACAACATAATTTAAATAATATACACAAGTTACACCTACAAACAACAAATGTTAAAAAATATACACAAGTTACACCTAGAAACAACAAATAAAATTAAATAATATACAAGAGTTACACCTAGAAAAAACGCATAATTTAAATAATATACACAAGTTACACCTAAAAACAGCAATAATATATCCGAGTTACACCTTTAAACAAGAAAACGCCCCAACAAACTCTGTGGGATTTGCTCTCCCACCTTCCAGCATTTACCAAAACACACACACACACACACACACTATTCTTCAAACCCAGCAAAAAAGTGGGACCTTTATTCCGGATGGAATAAAGCAACATGGGGCTGGGTCCTGCCCTCAGCGGCTTAGTCTCTTGTGTCAGCAAGGTCTTAACCAGAAGAATGGAAAACTGTTTGGGGAGAAGGGTACACTTCGCGAATTATTAAACGTCGTTTTTAGCACGTTAAACTTACTGTTGAGTCCCACCTCTCACTGGAATATTAATGTTGGTATATGTGGAGCTGGATACCCACGCACGCAAACATACATACACAGCGAAAAGGCGGGGCCAGGAGCTATGAATCGACCCCTGCAACCACAACTAGGTGAGTATACACACAGACACAGACAAACACACACACAAAGGCTTGTGCGTCAGACGTGATTATTAAATCCTGGACATGCTCAGCTGACCAACTAGTGAGGGGGGAGAGAGAGAGAGAGAGAGAGAGAGAGAGAGAGAGAGAGAGAGAGAGAGAGAGAGAGAGAGAGAGAGACAGACAGACAGAAGACAGAGACAGAGAATGAGAGACCTTGAATATGCTCCACTTTCTTGGACTGCCCTTCGTCTCATGTGAGACTTCTTAACAGAATAGAGAACAGAGCAAGACGCCTCATCTCTCGCCTGGACAGATCTGTTATTTCAGCAGAGTCTTCAACACATGTGGGCGGCCTTACTGTTATGTACAAGGCCAACATTGTCAAAGTACCACACTTGACTCCACTCAGAGGACAGCGAGAAGTGAGTTTTACACCACAAGACGGGCAGCAAGCAGCACCTTCACTCTGGCTGTAACCTCCAGAACATCACTTCATCTGAGATCATTTATCCCCAGGATGACTCCAGTCTGAAACATGTTCGTACAGCATAACATCAACGAAATAAAGTCAGCTGAGCAAATGAAATGGCTGGCCCACAGATGGCTCCAACTTCATCCTGTTTCATACTTGTATGTCTAATAACAATAAAAAGGCTTTCAAATGAGCTGATGAAGGTAACAGTTCTCAGCTTGTAAATAAAGTTAAGGACCCTTAACTTAACCTTATAAAACCCCGTGTAAAAAGAAATAAGACCCCAAATACGTTCCCACAAACCCAAATAAGTCCCCACACACACCAAATAAGTCCCCCACACACCAAATAAGTCCCCCACACACCAAATAAGTCCCCACACACACCAAATAAGTCCCACACACAACAAATAAGTCCCACATACACCAAATAAGTCCCCACACACACCAAATAAGTCCCCACACATACCAAATAAGTCCCCCACACACCAAATAAGTCCCCACACACACCAAATAAGTCCCACACACATCCAAATAAGTCCCCACACACATGGGTACTCACGCAACATTCCCGGAACTGCTTTGCATCTATAGGAGAGGTGAAGTTGAGTCCCCAGGTATCGCTGGTGGCCGGGTCCTTCCAGTAGACAAAACACTCTGACGCTTGTCCGATCCTGGTACCTGCCAGGTGAAGGTGACAACCTTGTTAGTACCTGCCAGTAACTGCTTATATTTAAAAAGAGGGTGATTAGTACCTCAATAATAATAATAATAATAATGTTTATTGTGACATGATAGAAAGACGTATAATGGGTTGTAAGAATGGGGTGTATATGCCTGAAGGTACCTGGTACCTGGGAGTACCTGACAGGTAGAATATGGGAGGCTAATAAGTACCTGTTACCTGAGAGCACCTGGGATTACTTGACAGGTAGAATATGGGAGGCTAACTAGTACCTGGCACCTGAGAGAACCTGGGATTATCTGACAGAATATAAGAAGCTAAATAGTATCTGGTACCTGGGAGTACCTGACAGGTAAAATATGGGAAGCTAATTAATCTACGGTACCTGGGAGTACCTGGTACCTGAAAGCACCTGCCAGGTAGAAAATGGGAGGCTAACTAGTCCCTGGTACCTGGGAATACCTGACAGGCAGAATATGGGAGGCTAACTAGTACCTGGGAGTACCTGGGAGTACCTGGAAGCACCTGTCTGATAGAATATACGAAGTTAATTAGTCCCTGGTACCTGGGAATACTACACGCCAGTGTACTTATTAAGTAGTCAGAGAGATGAGTTTCAGTCTTCTTGCAGCACCTGCCTAGTACCTGTCAGGGCGGGCTGAAGACAGGTACCCAGACTGTGGCTACTGAGCAGTGTGCCCAAATACGTAGAACCGTGTGGGTATCCAGCGCTCTTCCAGGACAATGTTAGTTAGGACCAGGAAAATATTTATGGCTGGTAAATGTGAAAAGGTTTACAGGTAAGTTAGACCCACAAGTGAAGCTTTTAAAAGGTGTTCACTGGAAGAGGAAGCCTCAGTCTGAGAAACGAAGAGGAGGCTTCAGCCTGAGGAAGGAGGCTTCAGCCTGAGGAAGGAGGCTTCAGCCTGAGGAAGAAGCCTCAGTCTGAGGAAGAGGAGGCATCAGCCTGAAGAGGAGGAGGCTTCAGCCTGAAGAGGAAGCCTCAGCCGGAGGAAGAGGAAGCCTCAGCCTGCAGTATTAATGACCCTACGTACAGTGGCTGAACCCTACGTACAGTGGCTGAACCCTACGTACAGTTCCTGAACCCTACGTACAGTGGCTGAACCCTACGTACAGTGGCTGAACCCTACGTACAGTGGCTGAACCCTACGTACAGTGGATGAACCCTACGTACAGTGGATGAACCCTACGTACAGTGGATGAACCCTACGTACAGTGGATGACCCCTACATTCAGTGGATGACCCCTACATTCAGTGGATGACCCCTACATTCAGTGGATGACCCCTACATTCAGTGGCTGAACCCTACGTACAGTGGATGAACCCTACGTACAGTGGATGAACCCTACGTACAGTGGATGAACCCTACGTACAGTGGATGACCCCTACATTCAGTGGATGAACCTCTCCTTCCCATGACTTGTATTTTTATGTAGAACGAGTCATACTACAGGTTTGACTACACTATCAACTCCTTGATTCTCTTGGCTTGTATTTTGTGTTGGGAGTAACTCAGCTTCCAGACATCTGCCTTGTGTTGTCCCTTTCTTTTAGCACCAGTTGGACGTCACTCAGCAAATCTTTTTTTTTTACAGACAACAGTTAGGTCTGGTCATGAGGTCAATGCCATCAGAGATTCAATGCTTATTCTTCTTGACACTTTATGTATTCCTAATATTAATAATAATATGTTTATTTATTACAAGTACATGTACAAGGTATAAAGACCATAGATGACATCAATGACATACTACTATATAGAAAGCCCCTTGTTATGCTGAGCATTTCCCGCAAATTAGGTCAGTTTTGTCCCAGGATGCGACCCACACCAGTCCACTAACACCCAGGTACCCATTTTACTGATGGGTGAACATAGACAACCGGTGTAAAGAAACACGCCCAATGTTTCTACCCTGGTTGGGAATCGAACCCAGACCCTCGCCGTGTGAAACGAGAGCTTCAGCCACCAGAGCTCTTTGTTGCCACAGTTAATATCCTTTAAAGAGATCGGTGTGATGAAAATATCCAAAATCATTCGATAAACACGTTCACAAGTTAGTGGCGTTCTGGTGAATCTGTGTGTGGAATCACTGGAGATTCACCATCAACATCACCACCACCATGGCCACAAGGCTCACCATGGTCACAAGGCTTCACTATGTGGACGATGTTCTCACCGCTCCAGGAAGACTCAACCTTGCCAGTATGGAACCATCCATTCAGGTCATTCCTAGAATATGCAGCTGATGTAGGTCTCCCTCCCCTCGAGGTACTTCTCCTTCAACAAGACTGCCTCCTCAAATTCACAGTATACGGAAAACCTACCAACAAATGACGTGCTACAACTCTCACCACCAACACTGAACCAAGCAAGATACGAGTGATGTGCACTCACTTTACATTTCTACAAGTGACGTGCACTCACTGCTATGTTTCTACAAGTGAGGTGCACTCACTGCTATGTTTCTACAAGTGATGTGCACTCACTGCTACGTTTCTACAAGTGAGGTGCACTCACTGCTATGTTTCTACATGCCTACAGCATCTGCACCTCCGAATATCTGTAACAACAGTATAGGAATCTTCAAGACATCTTTCCGGTACTACAATTTCCAGAAAAAAACATTGTCAGGTACTGCAGGGATCGTGCGTACAAAACCTTCACTTCAAGGAGACTAATCCTTCCTACAGGCCACACTACAGGATACATTACACCCTCCCTCGCCCAGAGCAACATAGGTGTTACCACTGTTACATCCAGCACCATCAAAGACATGACCAAGCAAAAAGACCACATCCAGGACCACAACAACACAAGTGTGTGTACATCATTCCAAGTGGTCCTTATGACCCGAAATGCCTGGAAGAGACCTCTGGTTGCAAACTGATCACACTGAAGGAACACCACTGTGACTGCAGGACTCACACCTTCAACAACACTTTCCTGATACTCAGGGATCACACTGCATACCTTGGAAGGACGTCCAGCTGGACATAGAAGGGAACAGAACACGAGGCTGATGCCTGGAAGCTGCATTTCTCCCAACACAAAATACAAGCCCAGAAAATCAAGGTGCTGTCAGTGTAGCCAAACTTGTAGTACGACTCATACCTACCTGGAGTCTATCTGGAGGGTATTCCGGGGATCAACGCCCCCCGCGACCCGGTCAATGACCAGGCCTCACACTACATAAAAAAAACAAGTCATGAGAAGGAGAGGTTGACCTGTAGTGTGATCATCTCTCGCAGGTCACCTCACACAGTGGCCTCAGTCGCCCAGGCGCTCGCCTGCTTACGCTTATATCAATTTGCTTGTTGTATATTCCCGTGCAGTGACTGACCAAGTCTACCCATGGGCGAAACGTCTTTTTCACCGCTTGACAAGTTTGCCCCATAAATCTCCAGAGTAGTGTGAACATGAGGGGGAAGGGAAAAAACAGCATTGGCTGAACCCTTAAACCCAATCAGCCCGGCTAACCAGGTCATCCTAAAATGACATTTAGAAGTCCCAGGTGGATCACACACGTCAGTCCCTTCCCCCACCCCCTCCCCAAGCCAATCAACTTTTACCTGTCGCCTGCACAATTGAAAAACACGAGAATAATGGCACTGTTACGGGTGTCAATTATGAGGCGGCGAATTAATAAAAAAACGTACAAAAAAGCACCCGGGGCGTGTGCCAATCATGTATTGTTCGCGTACACAGTGTATAACAAACAGGGGTCATTCATGACGGTCCCACACAGCTCTGCTCTGGGCCCTTTGTCTCTCTCTGTACCAGCTCCAGTTTTTAACCACCTCGCTGAGGACCACCACCCAAAAAACACTGTTTTGTGGCGTCAGCGACACACACACACACACACACACACACACACACACACACAGTGTATACAGGTACATTGGGAAAGAGAATTGGTGGGAAAAACAGTAAATGAAATAATGGACTATGTGACCACAAAATGCAAGGAGGCAGAGGAGAGGTTCATACCTTCAAGCAACAGAAACAATAGGAAGACTAAAATGAGCCCTTGGTCCACCCAAAGGTGTAGAGAGGGCAAAACTAAGTGCGCTAGAGAATGGAAAAGGTATAGGAGACAAAGGACCCAGAAAAATAAGTAGGTTAGCCGAAGAGCCAGAAATGAATATGCATGGATAAGGAGGGAGGCCCAGCGACAATACGAGAATGACAT
>WNWK01005211.1:0-65000 GCA_009830355.1 Cherax destructor | reverse complement strand
AGAGTTAGGAAGAACCATATAAGTGAGAAGCGAAGAATTTACGTGTTTCATTTATTAATTTACAAAATATAAGAGGGAGGATAGAGGAGCAATGTGACTGGTGTGTCGCAAATGCTTGCCAATATATGAGAAGTTCATAAGGTGCGCTGGAGAGATGGGAAATAAGTAAAAGTGGGACTTAAAGAGTGATGTAGTGATGTTAGTATTGTGGTTTAATATGTTGATAGATGGAGGCTGTATATAATATGTTAATGGCTGGGTGATGAGTGATTATATACGAGACTTTTAAAGAGATTCAGAAGCGAAATTCACATGTCGAGTGTACAGAGTGAAAGACCTGAGGTCAGACGGAAGGTGAAGGGAGGACGTAAGAGTGTACAGAGTGAAAGACCTGAGGTCAGACGGAAGGTGTATAAAGGAGAAAAACATTTCGATCATTTGGAGTGGATGTGTGCAGGTGGGTGTATAAGACTGGAGGAACACTGCTGAAGGCCTACTGGCCCATGCAAGGCAGATGAAGCAAGCCACAGAGCACAGGAGCAGACAACACTCAACGTGAGTCAAGAAACCTTTGGAAAAAGAACAAGTTTATCAAAAGATGTAATAAATAAAACATAAATGGATGGGAATTCTGAAAGAGAAGGATGGAAGTATTAAATGCAGGCATTAAATGCCTGACGTATTGTGTAAATATTACTCAGAGACTAAGTACTGAAGAAGCTGGAAGCTGGTGCAGTGGTCTGTAAGTTATGAGTGAGGGAGTCCAGGAGTCCTTCTTGAAATTATCGTTTCGAAAGAAGGGGAGAACAGGCCTACTGGCCCATGCTAGGCAGGTCCAAGTCACCTACTAGCCCAATCCAGTCAGGTCCAACTCACACCCACTCATGCATTTGTCTAACCTATTTTTAAAACAATACAAGGTTTTAACTTCTATGACGGTACTCGGGAGTTTGTTCCACTCATCCACAACTCTATTACCAAACCAGTGTTTTCCTATAGCCTTTCTAAATCTTAATTTTTCCAACTTGAAACCATTGCTGCGAGTCCTGTCTTGGTTAGATACTTTTAGCACGTTATTTACATCCCCATTTATTACTGTTTTCCATTTATACACCTCAATCATATCATTCATAATCCTACGCCTTCCTAGAGAGTGCAGATTCAGGGCCTCAGTCTATCCTCATAGGGAAGATTTCTGATACATGGGATCAACTTTGTCACCCTCCTTTATGTTATTCAGTGCAGTTATATCCTTTCTGTAATACGGTGATCAGAACTGTGCAGCATAATCTAGATGAGGCCTAACCAAGGATATATAGAGTTGAAGAACAACCTGAGGACTCCTATTATTTATACTTCATGATATGAAGCCAAGGATTCTATTAGCTTTAACGCGAACACACACATACGCACTCTTGTCTTGGCTTTAGATTACTGCTAAAAAGAACTAAATATTTTTCGTAATCTGTGATATTAAGATCTACATTATTTAGTTTATAAGTGTCAAGGTTATTTTTCTTTCCAACGCTTAGAACTTTGTATTTGTCTTTATTAAAGAGCATCTGCCACTTCACCGACCACTGCATCAGTCTACTCAGATCTTCTCGTCAGAATTAATTCGACGGTCTCTGGTAGAGGCTTGAGCACCCAGCAGGCATGTGTGATCGTGTATACACATGCACGGTTTAAGACACTGAGGGGAAAGTGTCGATGCAAGTTAACTACTATCTAGACCTCTAAGTAGTTTTACATACAGGTTAGACTGGGATATGAGTGACTAAATGTGAGAATGGTATACAATACTGACAGGTTAATAAGACACAGGCACAACAGTCAGGCGTTCCTGCCTTACAAATTTAATAACTTTTTTCACTAAGGTATTTGAGGAGGTAGATCATGGTAATGAATATGATATTGTGTATATGGACTTCAGTAAGGCTTTTGATAGAGTCCCACATCAGAGACTATTGAGGAAAATTAAGGCACACGGAATAGGAGGAGAATTTTTTTTCCTGGATAGAGGCATGGTTGACAAATAGGCAGCTGAGAGTTTGCATAAATGGGGAGAAATCAGAGTGGGGAAGTGTCACAAGCGGTGTTCCACAGGGGTCAGTATTGGGCCCCTTGTTTTTCACAATCTACATAAACGACATAGATGAGGGAATAAATAGCGACATAAGCAAGTTTGCCGATGACACCAAAATAGGCCGTCCAATTCATTCAAATGAGGACATTAGATCACTCCAGGAAGATTTGAATAGACTGATGCAGTGGTCGGAGAAGTGGCAGATGCAGTTTAATATAAATAAATGCAAAGTTTTAAATATTGGACAGGACAATAACCATGCCACATATAAACTAAATAATGTAGATCTTAATACTACTGATTGCGAAAAGGATTTAGGAGTTCTGGTTAACAGTAATCTAAAATCAAGACAGCAGTGCATAAGTGTTCGCAATAAAGCGAACAGAATCCTTGGCTTCATATCAAGAAGCATAAATAATAGGAGTCCTCAGGTTGTTCTTCAACTTTATATATCCTTGGTTAGGCCTCATCTAGATTATGCTGCACAGTTTTGGTCACCGTATTACAGAATGGATATAAATGCTCTGGAAAGCGTACAAAGGAGGATGACTAAGTTGATTCCATGTATCAGAAATCTTCCCTATGAGGATAGACTGAGGGCCCTGAATCTGCACTCTCTAGAAAGGCGTAGAATTAGGGGGGATATGATTGAGGTGTATACGTGGAAAACAGGAATAAATAAAGGGGGTGTAAATAGCGTGCTAAAAATATCTAGTACTGACAGGACTCGCAGCAATGGCTTTAAGTTGGATAAATTCAGATTCAGGAAGGATATAGGAAAGCATTGGTTTGGTAATAGAGTTGTCGATGAGTGGAACAAACTCCCGAGTACAGTTATAGAGGCTAAAACGTTGTGTAGTTTTAAAAATAGGCTAGATAAATATATGAGTGGGTGCGGATGGGTGTGAGTTGGTCCTGACTAGCTTGTGCTACTAGGTCAGATGCCGTGCTCCTTCCTTATGTGAATGTAACCTGACCTGGCTGGGTCGGGGCATTGGCTTAAGCCGGTGGGAGTCATGGACCTGCCTCGCATGGGCCAGTAGGCCTGCTGCAGTGTTCCTTCTTTCTTATGTTCTTATGTTCTGTACTCGACTGAAGAAGCCTACTGTGTATGCGAAACGTTTCGGAATAAAGACCCCTAACTGTTGTACATGTGTCTTATATGAGTGATTGTTAACAGCTGTGAGATAGATCTGCCTAGCATGGCCTAACAGCCTTACTACGGTGTTCAGTCTCATGATGTGATTACTGGTATTTGACGTGTTGTTGGAGTGCAAGCGTGGTAAAAAAATATCTATGAAGGTATTCAGAAAAAACAGTTGTGTTTCAGAGGCAGGAAATACAGTGCCTTCAGTTTTAAACACGCGAGGAAAGATGGTGGTTACGTAGGTCGTTAAAGTGCACTTCCAACAAAACACCTATGGTGCGAGTGACGGTAAATGTGCTTTCTTCGTGGCGACGCCCTGCCCTGGTGCACCACACTAAGATAAAACAAAACAGAGGAACTAACTCACGAAAAACGTGTAAATAAAAGAAGTTTAAACTAAATGTGTATACAGGGATGGAGGGGTTTAATACCAGCCAGGATTACTGATGTGGGAGACCAGGGATTAACCAAGGGTGCGACGCGCAGGATTAACCACACCATAAATACCACACCATGCACATCAACCACACTAACAGGTATTGAAGGTTGACACATGTTATTTTCTACCATTTCCAACACCTGTATTACTGGATTTTAACCATAAAATTATTATTATTAAACTTGGATGGAGATTCGTTCGTCCAATGATGGTTCACCCATGATGGTTCACCCATGGTGGTTCACCCATGATGGTTCACCCATGATGGTTCACCCATGGTGGTTCACCCATGATGGTTCACCCATGATGGTTCACCCATGATGGTTCACCCATGATGGTTCACCCATGATGGTTCACCCATGATGGTTCACCCATGATGGTTCACCCATGATGGTTCACCCATGATGATTCACCCATGGTTTTTCACCCATGGTGGTTCACCCATGATGGTTCACCCATGGTGGTTCACCCATGGTGGTTCACCCATGATGGTTCACCCATGGTGGTTCACCCATGGTGGTTCACCCATGATGGTTCACCCATAGTGGTTCACCCATGATGGTTCACCCATGGTGGTTCACCCATGGTGATTCACCCATGGTGGTTCACCCATGGTGGTTCACCCATGATGGTTCACCCATGGTGGTTCACCCATGATGGTTCACCCATGGTGGTTCACCCATGATGGTTCACCCATGGTGGTTCACCCATGATGGTTCACCCATGATGGTTCACCCATGATGATTCACCCATGATGGTTCACCCACGGTGGTTCACCCACGGTGGTTCACCCACGGTGGTTCACCCATGATGGTTCACCCATGATGGTTCACCCATGATGGTTTAACCATGATGGTTCACCCATGATGGTTCACCCATGATGGTTCACCCATGGTGGTTCACCCATGGTGGTTCACCCATGATGGTTCACCCATGATGGTTCACCCATGGTGGTTCACCCATGATGGTTCACCCATGGTGGTTCACCCATGGTGGTTCACCCATGATGGTTCACCCATGATGGTTCACCCATGATGGTTCACCCATGGAGGTTCACCCATGGTGGTTCACCCATGATGGTTCGCCCATGGTGGTTCACCCATGGTAATTCACCCATGGTGGTTCACCCATGGTGGTTCACCCATGGTGGTTCACCCATGGTGGTTCACCCATGATGGTTCACCCATGATGGTTCACCCATGGTGGTTCACCCATGGTGGTTCACCCATGGTGGGTCACCCATGGTGGTTCACCCATGGTGGTTCACCCATGATGGTTCACCCATGGTGGTTCACCCATGGTGGTTCACCCATGATGGTTCACCCATGGTGGTTCACCCATTGTGGTTCACCCATGCACTGACCTGGCTGGATGAGTCGTACATCCAGTATCTTGTCGACCTGTGAGTTGTAAGCAGTGATGTGGAAGACACACTCCGGCGTGTCCTGGATACAGGTAATGTTGACAGGCACCAGGTCTTCTGACACCTGCTGCCACTTGACGGTACCTGAACCTGACGAGGACACGTGGAACACCTCTGCCCATAACCTGAAAGAGACACCAGGAGATGGGTTATACTTCCCATGTCTTAATTAATAGTTCGTGGGAAGGAGGGGAGAAATGGTGGTCCCAGGCCAGGTCCCAGGCCAGGTCCCAGACCAGGTCCCATACCAGGTCCCAGACCAGGTCTCAGACCAGGTCTCAGACCAGGTCCCATTCTAGGTCCCAGGCCAGGTCCAAGACAAGCTAGGACATGGAACAGTCATTAGGAAAGGTAAAGATCATTGTGGTATCCCCGTATTCCATAAGCCCAGCCCACTCTACCTCGTTGCAGGCGAAATGAATAGTGCAGAGTGCGGTATGTGTTAGAGACGGATTTAACATTAGCGTTGAAGACCTGAGTCAATCACAAGGGACATGCGCAAGCTATCACATGGAAACTAATATACCAATAATATAAAACACTTTGTCATTAGTATTTTCGTTCAATCTGTTAGAAAGTTAAAGATTCAGCTGCCAACTTTTCCTGTTATTCCTCGTGAACGCATTTTGTGCGCTATGACACTGTGATCGCCCTTGCCGAAGTTTTTCGCAAAGTCTGCGTATACTACATCCGTATTTTGTTTGTCCTCTAGTGTATCCAAGATCATGTCATAGTGGTCCAGTAGTTGTGAGAGGCAGGAGCGACCATCCAAGACTATGTCATAGTGGTCCAGTAGTTGTGAGAGGCAGGAGCGACCATCCAAGACCATGTCACAGTGGTCCAGTAGTTGTGAGAGGCAGGAGCGACCATCCAAGACCATGTCATAGTGGTCCAGTAGTTGTGAGAGGCAGGAGCGACCATCCTAGACCACGTCACAGTGTTACAGTAGTTGTGAGAGGCAGGAGCGACCATCCAAGACCATGTCACAGTGGTCCAGTAGTTATGAGAGGTAGGAGCGACCATCCAAGACCATGTCACAGTGGTCCAGTAGTTGTGAGAGGCAGGAGCGACCATCCAAGACCACGTCACAGTGGTCCAGTAGTTGTGAGAGGCAGGAGCGACCATCCAAGACCATGTCACAGTGATCCAGTAGTTGTGAGAGGCAGGAGCGACCATCCTAGACCACGTCACAGTGATCTAGTAGTTGTGAGAGGCAGGAGCGACCATCCTAGACCACGTCACAGTGATCCAGTAGTTGTGAGAGGCAGGAGCGACCATCCAAGACCATGTCATAGTGGTCCAGTAGTTGTGAGAGGCAGGAGCGACCATCCAAGACCATGTCATAGTGGTCCAGTAGTTGTGAGAGGCAGGAGCGACCATCCAAGACCATGTCACAGTGGCCCAGTAGTTGTGAGAGGCAGGAGAGACCATCCAAGACCATATCACAGTGGTCCAGTAGTTGTGAGAGGCAGGAGCGACCATCCAAGACCATGTCATAGTGGTCTAGTAGTTGTGAGAGGCAGGAGCGACCATCCAAGACCATGTCACAGTGTTCCAGTAGTTGTGAGAGGCAGGAGCGACCATCCAAGACCATGTCACAGTGATCCAGTAGTTGTGAGAGACAGGAGCGACCATCCTAGACCATGTCATAGTGGTCCAGTAGTTGTGAGAGGCAGGGGCGACCATCCAAGACCATGTCACAGTGGTCCAGTAGTTGTGAGAGGCAGGAGCGACCATCCAAGACTATGTCATAGTGGTCCAGTAGTTGTGAGAGGCAGGAGCGACCATCCAAGACTATGTCACAGTGGTCCAGTAGTTGTGAGAGGCAGGAGCGACCATCCAAGACTATGTCATAGTGGTCCAGTAGTTGTGAGAGGCAGGAGCGACCATCCAAGACTATGTCATAGTGGTCCAGTAGTTGTGAGAGGCAGGAGCGACCATCCAAGACCATGTCATAGTGGTCCAGTAGTTGTGAGAGGCAGGAGCGACCATCCAAGACCATGTCACAGTGGCCCAGTAGTTGTGAGAGGCAGGAGAGACCATCCAAGACCATATCACAGTGGTCCAGTAGTTGTGAGAGGCAGGAGCGACCATCCAAGACCATGTCATAGTGGTCCAGTAGTTGTGAGAGGCAGGAGCAACCTATTCTAAACCCGTAATAATTGTAATAATCTTTATTTCTACATGTACAAGGTATACAGACCATAGCTGACATCAATGACATAATACTATATAGAAAGCCCCTTGTTATGTACAGTAACTTGGGCAAATTAGGTCACTTTTGTCGCCAGGATGCGATCCACACCAGTCTACCAACACCCAGGTACCTATTACACTGCTAGGTGAACATAGACTGCAGGTGACTTAATGAAACAAGTCATAATGTTTCCACCCGTACCGGAGATCGAACCTCGGACCTCAATGTGTAAGCTGAGTGCGCTACCAATCGAGCTACGGGACACCCTGCTGGCCTGGATTGTGCAACTGCTGTGACTATATTAATTAGGTTAGAGGTCATGCGTCATACAACTCTTTCAAAGATTTTAATAATGTGCGACGTTAGTGCTGTCAGTCTATTTCTCTGTTATTTTGTTGCCATCTTTGAGGGGTGGGTTTATCTGTGGTTTTTATCGACTGTGGGATGACCCACGTGTGTCTGCTCCCTCTCCGTACAAGGTATAAAGCACGTAACATGTGTCTTGCAGTTCTTGATCAACACTTGAGACCTTTTACAAGACAAAAACTATAGGCCAAGTTATAGTGAATTTGGGTAATTCTGACATGATGGGAAATTGCCGTGTGTATGTGTGTGTACTCACCTAGTTGTGGTTGCAGGGGTCTATTCACAGCTCCTGGCCCCGCCTCTTCACTGGTCGCTAATAATAATAATATCTTTATTTCTACAAGTACATGTACAAGGTATACAGACCATAGTTGACATCACATACTACTATACAGAAAGCCCCTTGTTATGCAGAGCATTTCGGGCAAATTAGGTCAGTTTTGTCCCAGGATGCGACCCACACCAGTCCACTAACTCCCAGGTAACCATTTTACTGATGGGGAACATAGACAACCCGTGTAAAGAAATGCCTAATGTTTCTACCCTCGCCGGGAATCGAACCCGGTCGCCTCGCCGTGTGAAGCGAGAGCTTTAGCCACCAAAGCTATGTATGGATCCTGCCTCCACTACATCACTTCCCAGACTATTCCACTTCCTGACAACTCTGTGACTGAAGAAATACTTCCTAACATCCCTGTGATTCATCTGAGTCTTCAACTTCCAACTGTGTCCCCTTGTTGCTGTGTGTGTGTGTGTAAAAATGATTCTATTCTAAATTTTAATTGATAACAAGAGGACGAGCCTGGACCTGGGGCAGAGTACCCGGGTGTGTCGTTAATGGCTTTCTCGAAGTCCAGTGGTGTTTGGGCTGTGATACTGTTGTAACTGCTAGCTAGCTAGCTAGCGCTCTCTCACTCTCTCTCTCTCTCTCTCTCTCATTGTTGACCAAAATAGTTTTCTTAATACATTCGTTATCATTATTATTATTACGAACCATGAACAAAGCAATAAAAGAAAACATGAACAGTTATATACGAAAAACAGAATAAATAAGACACTGAATAAAAAATTATTCTAAATATGGAGAAAAACATACAAACAGAGAATAGAAAGACATAAAAAAGAAAAAGAAAAAGCGAATATTTAGGTCTGAGAGAAAGGGGGAAAAACATGAAAAAAGAGGAGAGAAGGATTAAAGAGAGAGAGAGAGAGAGAGAGAGAGAGAGAGAGAGAGAGAGAGAGAGAGAGAGAGAGAGAGTGGTAGTGTCGTACAGCCACAGCAACATGATGGAGACTTACTAAAGAGGATATCATCTATAAATCTACTTGCTAACCTCTGGTCCAAATGCTAGTCATGACCTACTTCCACTAGCTGGTCCCGGCCACCTGTGATGATGCCTTCACCTGCTGCACCTCAACTGATTCCGGTATACTCCTGCCTGTTCTTCACATTAAGAACAAGGTACTGAACACCTAGGATGAGAAACTGATTAGCTCATCTTCTACTGTGTTTTGTACGTATTCTGCAAGGCTGAGGGACTGCTTACCTTATCTTTGAAAGTCTTCCACTTATGCTCCTTTACTGTACTGATAAAGCCACTGGTGGGTAAAATGTCTACAAAATAGATACCCAGGTGTTACACAGCTGTCTAATTCATCAACTATTGCTGCTGATCATTTAGCTGTAAGGTACCTGGGTGACAGCCGACTGTTATGAGTGGCATCCAGGGGAAGAGTATGTAAGGAAGACAGTGGACATAAGCCACACTGCCTGGCTATCATGGTTCATCCAGAGTTATTACCCCTGCGGGATTAATATTCGAAATAAAATCATCTCCTCCTCCTTCATCATCATCTTCTTCTTCTTCTTCCCTACGTCCATTTGGTTGTAACAGCCGAATTTATATTGTCTTTACATTGCTTGAGTGGCTAATTAGGTTTAAAATCTATCCACAACACGAGGGTCATTAAGGCTGAACGTCACCTGTTCATCACCACTCACAAATAAACAACAAAAAATAACAATAATCTTTATTTCTACAAATACATGATACAACTCACACAGACCATAGCTGACATCAATGACATACTGTATAGAAAGTCCCTGATTATGTAGAGAATTTCGGGCAAATTAAGTCAATTTTGTCGCAGGATGCGACCCACACCAGTCGACTAACACCCAGGTACCTATTTTACTGCTAAATGAACAGGGACAGTGGGTGTCTTAAGGAAACACGTCTTAATGTTTCCACCCGTACAGGAATCGACCCCCGGACCTCAGTGTGTGTGTGCTGAGTGCGCTAATGCTTCCTACATCGTCTCAATTTCTTTCAATCTTTCCTCCTCCTCCTGCTCCTACTCATTTTCCTCCCCCTCCTCATCCTCCTGCTCCTCTTCCTTCCTCGCGTCTTCAACTATAAAAAAAACATAGAAACGATCGACACATCGACACATAGTTTACCTCCAATATATTTTCCGAAACCTCCGAGTTAATTAACTTAAGCTCAGTCTCTGTTCTAAGACCAACACAGAAAATGGACATCATACCAGTCAGCTTAACATAGAAAACGTCGGTTGATGAACTATTCCAGGGGATACTAATTTGCGATTAACCTAAAGTGTAGACTAACCTAGAGTGTACTAATTAGTTACCATTTTTGTCCTAGGCACATGTCAATTAGACACTAGGCCTGTTGTATGTATGTGTGTGTGTAAGGAAACACTTCGAAATGTTTCTGCCCCCACCGGGAATTGAACCCGGCCCCTCCATGCGTGAAGCAAGAGCTTTACCCACTAGGCCACCGGGGGCTAATGTACGGTAGGCTAATCTAGAGTGAACAAAGCTATGGTAGATTAATCTACATTGAACCTAAAGGATAAACCAATCTAGAATGTAAGTTTATTAAGGTACAGGTACACATAAATACAGTTACACAAATTATCATACATAGTAACATGTGTAAATTACCCAGGATAACCTAAGAGAGTCAAAGTGACTTATGTCCATTGGGGTCCTTGTAATATCTTATTTAAACCTTAAAAAATAAAATAGCTAAGTAACTTAACTATGAAAATCACTTACAATAAAAGGAAATACACTAGGAATAAGATCAACTGAGTTATTAACATAAACATTAATGAAAAGATCAACTTACAATAATAATAATATCTATATTTACTACAAGTACATGTACAAGGTATACAGACCATAGCTGACATCAATGACATACTACTATATAGAAAGCCGCTTGTTATGCTGAGAATTTCCCGCAAATTAGGTCAGTTTTGTCCCAGGATGCGATCCACACCAGCCGACTAACACCCAGGTACCCATTTTGCTGATGGGTGAACATAGACAACAGGTGTAAAGAAACACGCCCAATGTTTCTACCCTGGTTGGGAATCGAACCCAGACCCTCGTCGTGTGAAGCGAGAGCTTTAGCCACCAGGCCACCAATTACATTAATGTTAGCTATACAAGAAATCACTCTCCTCCCTTTCTGTAGCTTCATTCATTAGGTACCTTTTAGCTCTCTTCCTGAACAGGTTCATGCTATGACTGGCTTTGACATGTGCAGGCAGTCTGTTCCACTCCATTATTGCCGTACAATAAAAGGTGTTTGAAGCTTGAGTACATACTGTGGGCACTACAAAACTGCGTTCATTCCTCTAGTACTATACTTGTTTTGATTCCCAGCCTTGACAAACTTGGCAGCAAGATATTCTGGACTCTGCTTGTGGGGAATTTTATAAACGTGATTTATCTGCAGTTATTTTAGTCTGTCTTCAACATATTCATTTGGTGTGATACATCCTGGCCTACATGCTGTCTTGGAGGTAATCAGGTATCCCCGCAGGGCATACCTGATTAACCATACTGCTTGGCTCTCATGGCTTATCCTGAGGTAATAATCTCAAAACATTTTTCTTCTTCAAAGTTTGCAAAAGAATCAATTGAGGTGAGCCATCTCTGGCAGCACTGAGGCAGAGCATTAAAACTCCACAAGCTGCTGTGTGTCTTGCGCTTAACTCAACTCTCTGTTCCCAGAACATTTCTTCAGAAAATTTCTTAGAGAACTAAAGCATGTTTACACTCGCAACATCTGATGGTCCAGCGTTGTAGTTCATCATGCTAAACATTACTTATCCACACTCCCACGTCTCCAACAAGTCATGATGCACATAGTGATTTTAGTGCTGCGAAAACACAATGAGAATATTATTATTTTATTGAGGACACTTCAAACCTGCCAGTCACTCAGACAACACCTGGATAATGTGAGTCAGGTGTTATCCAAGGAAGGGTAAGGTGACCCCACTTCCTTCAGTCAACACCCCCTTGATCAGCATCAAGGTACCCTCCTTGACAGGTGTGTGTGTACTCACCTAATTGTGGTTGCAGGGGTCGAGACTCAGCTCCTGGCCCCGCCTCTTCGCTGTCTGCTACTGGGTCTCTGCTCTCCCTGCTCCATGAGCTTTATCATACCTTGTCTTAAAACTATGTATGGTTCCTGCCTCCACTATATCTTTCTCTAGACTATTCCACTTCCTGACTACTCTGTGGCTGAAGAAATGCTTCCTGACATCCCTTTGACTCATCTGAGTCTTCAGCTTCCAGTTGTGTCCCCTTGTTTCTGTGTTCCCTCTCTGAAACATCCTGTCACTATCTACCTTGTCAATTCCCCGCAGTATTTTGTATGTCGTTATCATGTCTCCTCTGACCCTTCTTTCCTCCAGTGTTGTTAGTCCTATTTCCCTCAATCTTTCTTCATAAGACTAACCTTGTCGCAAACCTTTGCACTTTCTCTAGTTTCTTTACGTGCTTGACCAGGTGTGGGTTCCAGACTGGTGCTGCATATTCTAGTATGGGCCTGACGTACACGGTACACAGTGTCTTGAACGATTCCTTGTTAAGGTAACGGAACGCTGTGTGTGTGTGTGTGTGTGTGTGTGTGTGTGTGTGTGTACTCACCTAATTGTGGTTGCAGGGGTCGAGACGCAGCTCCTGTGTGTGTATGTGTGTGTGTGTGTGTGTGTGTGTGTGTGTGTGTGTGTGTGTGTGTGTGTGACAACAGTAAGTTCCTCGATCTTATCCCTAGAGGTTTGAAGGCGATCTTCTATTTTTGCTTCCTTAGAAAGACTCGCCCAGTCCTTCCAGCTTTTATCCATAGTGTTTATAAACAAAATTATATACTCATCTTTTAAGTAATTTGATGGAAAAATGGACACAAGTACAGTATAATGCGATCCTTTATTGACAACGTTTCGCCCACACAGTGGGCTTTATCAAAGTCACAAACAGATCTACCTGAGCAGAGTTCCTGAGTATATATAGTGACGGGAAGAGTCAGGTCGAGGAACTGAGGAGGACCTGCAGGTACTGTGCCCAGGTATTGGTGATAACGAGACTCAGCCGCTGCTCTACACACATATAAGATTCTTGTCAAGCTTCAGTCTCTCAAAATACAGATCCAATTTCCAAGGATAAAGTTAGCAGTTAGTTTTATTGTTCGAAGAGAAATATAGGTTGTTAAACTTGCTAACTACTGCTACATAACTACTAATATAGTTAACTACTGGTGTATAGCTCCTGTACCCCGGTATTAGTTAAGTGAGCGCATGATCAGAAAAGTGGCGTCAGGAGACGCATATTTTGCGTCCTGACCCACTACTTGTCTTTCTTCCTGACGCAATACATTTCTTGCGTCCTGACGCACTACATGTCGTGCTGTCGCTGCGCGATCCCAGATAGGTATCCCTGCATCTGACAAGCCCAGCCTCCTCTACCTCAATGTACTCAAAAATGTACTCACCTAATTGTGGTTGCAGGGGGTCGAGTCATAGCTCCTGGCCCCGTGTGTGTGTAAGCCTCCGGAAACCTACCTGAGGAGATGTCCGTCCCTCCTACGGGCAGGATTCCAAGGTGAATCCTCATAGCGGTATCCTGTCTTCTTGATGAGTGGGGCACACGAGCAGGATAGCTTGTTGCCCATCCTGCCAGGATAGGTCGCCCTCCTGCCGTTGGTGGTGGGGGGTTGTAGACCACCTGCCGCCCACGCTGCCGCCCACGCCCCTCACTGTCGCCTCCCGCCCACCATCCTCACCACCACCATATTACCTCCACGCCATCTGTAAATACAAGTCACACCATCTGTAAATACAAGTCACGCCATCTGTAAATACAAGTCACGCCATCTGTAAATACAAGTCACGCCATCTGTAAATACAAGTCACGCCATCTGTAAATACAAGTCACGCCATCTGTAAATACAAGTCACGCCATCTGTAAATACAAGTCACGCCATCTGTAAAGTAAAGTAAAGTAAAGTAAATTTTATTTCTTTGCAAGTATACATAGATATTGGTAGTTACAATCATAAAACTGAAATGCAAGGAGAGCCACTGGCATGCCATGGCATTATGGGCAGCTTAATCTAATGACTTATAGACTATGTACATAATACTGGAGAAATTGATTGAGTTTATTCTAGTTATACATTTTATTTCAAATTACAATATGATGATATTATACTGTTAAAATGACAATATGATGATATTAAATTGTAACAAGTGTTTAGGAGGATGGTAATATAAAATTGAGATTATCTTAAAGGAAAATAACATTGAGCATTTTTTAAAGTAGTTTACAGTATGAGTATTTAGTTTAGGGTGAGTAGGTGATTTTTGAGAAGAGTCTTAAATTGATTTTCAGACAAGGTTAACTTAATATTTACTGGTAATGAATTCCAGATTCTGGGGCCCTTTATGTGCATAGAATTTTTACATTGGTTGGTATGGACTCGGGTTATGTCAAAAAGTGATCTGTGTCTTGTGTTGTGGTCATGGGTCCTATTAAAGTTGTTGAGGAGAATTTTGAGCGGAGGGTTGATATTAGCATGTAGAGTTTTGTGTATGTAGTAGGCACATGAATAGGTATGAATGTTTTTTACGGTGAGTAGTTTTAGAGTTTTGAATATTGGTAGAGTATGCTGTTCAATAATAATAACAATAATAATAATTCCAATAACAACAATGAAATGATAACCAATGAAAAGCAGGGACGCCAAGAGTACATTGAGAGAACACAATAAGTGTCCAGGGCCCAAGACTGTTGAACTGCTTCCCAGCATATATTAGGAAGATTACCAATAGACCCCTGGCTGTCTTCAAGAAGGCACTGGACAGACACCTAAAGTCAGAACCTGACCAGCCGGGCTGTGGTTCGTACGTCAGTTTACGTGCGGCCAGCAGTAACAGCCTGGTTGATCAGACCCTGATCCACCACGAGGCCTCGTTTCAGACCGAACTGCGGGGGGCATTGACCCCCGAAACCCTCTCCAGGTATACCCAACACAGATCGTATCTACCACCATTACTACCACCATCCACCAAAATCTAACTTACTAATGGGACCAACTATTTCTTGACCTGATACTTAACCATCCTGCCAGGAAGAAAAAAGTGCTACCAGGCCATTATTTCTCGGCACTGCCTCCAGCCTAGCAAGTGGTAGTGCCATTGCTGCCAGGCACTGCCTCCAGCCTAGCCAATGGTAGTGTCATTACCACCAAGCACTGCCTCCAGCCTAGCCAATGGTAGTGTCATTACTGCCAGGCACTGCCTCCAGCCTAGCCAATGGTAGTGCCATTACTGCCAGGCATTACCTCCAGCCTAGCAAGTGGTAGTGTCATTACCACCAAGCACTGCCTCCAGCCTAGCCAATGGTAGTGCCATTACTTCCAGGCACTGCCTCCAGCCTAGCCAATGGTAGTGCCATTACTGCCAGGCACTGCCTCCAGCCTAGCCAATGGTAGTGTGATTACTGCCAGGCACCGCCTCCAGCCTATCCAATGGTAGCACATGTAGTCAACTCAATGAAAATGACATGTCCAACACCTGTGTGTCAAGACACACAGGTGTTGGACACGTGTTGCAGTCAAATCAACAATCTACTGGGTGGAAGGGAATATACCTGATTGTTATTACTGACTGACTGGAGTCTAGTCCGTGGACCTGGATCACCTGACTGACAGTAACTGTACGTGGAGTCGATACATGTGGCAGTAGTAGCCTTCAAACACCTGTCGCATGTGTTTTAAACCGTGTTTAATGTGTCGACTTTTCTTCCTATATTCCAGTATAAACGTGAGGATATATACACTTTCTGTATACATATATATCGAGTTGTAGGTATTTCTCATTATATATACACAGAGAGGTATATATACACTGAATTTCTCTGAGTACACTGAGAGGTGTGTGCCTCTTTGCATATACACCAAAAAGTGTGTGTCTGTATACATATACACCAACATCTTTCATTGTATATGCACTGAAATATATATACATGACACTGTATATGCACTGAGAGGTATGTATCTCTCAATTTATATAAACTGAGATCTATATCTCTGAATATACACCGAGCATTGTGCATTTATCAGTGTATATACACTGAGAGGTGTATATCTCTCAGTGTATATACACTGAGAGGTGCATATACACTGGTAGTTTACATTAATCACTGTTTTAGGTATTAAAGTATTTTTGACTGGTGGTGAACAGGTGACCTGCAGCCTTAATGACCCTCGTGTAGTAGATAGACTTTAAACCCCATTAACCAACCTTAACGACCCTCGTGCAGTAGATAGATTTTAAACCTAACAAACGTAACAAATACACTATCTTGGTGTTGTGATGGTGACACCTCTGTTCTGTCATGACACACCATTGTCACTGGATCAATGTAGAAGGTGTCAAGGGTAGCCGTGTGTAGTAGACACCACCCTCTATAGCAGCTGTGTCTACTAGCACAGTTGCTACCATCACCACAACTACCACCATCACAACTACCACTATCACCACAACTACCACCATCACCACAAATACCACCACAACTACCACCACAACTACCACTATCACCACAACTACCACTATCACCACAACTACCACCATCACAACTACCACTATCACCACAACTATCACCACAACTACCACTATCACCACAAATACCACCACAACTACCACCATCACCACAACTACCACTATCACCACAACTACCACCATCACAACTACCACTATCACCACGACTATCACCACTATCACAACTATCACCACAAATACCACCACAACTACCACTATCACTACGACTATCACCACAACTACCACTATCACCACAACTACCACCATCACAACTACCACTATCACCACGACTATCACCACTATCACAACTATCACCACAACTACCACCACAACTACCACTATCACCACAACTACCACCACTGTCATGAACTGGTTAAACCGAGTGTTCACCTTTAGTAAGAGTGACATCAATAAAAAAGAGTAAGAGGACGGCCAGGGAGAGAAGAGAGGGAGGGAGAAGAGAGGGAGGGAGAAGAGAGGGAGGGAGAAGAGAGGGAGGGAGAAGAGAGGGAGGGAGAAGAGAGGGAGGGAGAAGAGAGGGAGGGAGAAGAGAGGGAGGGAGAAGAGAGGGAGGGAGAGAGAGAGGGAGGGAGAGGAGGGAGAGAGAGGGGAGGGAGGGGAGAGAGGGGAGGGAGGGAGAGAAGAGAGGGAGGGAGAAGAGAGGGAGGCAGGGAGAGAAGAGGGAGGGAGGCAGGGAGAGAAGAGAGGGATATAGGAGAGGAAGGGAAGAAGAGATGAAGAGAGAAAAAGAGGGAGAAAAGAGAGGGAGGGAGCGAGAAAAGAGAGGGAGGGAGAAAAGAGATGAAGGAGGGAGAGAAGAGAGGAAGTGAGATAGAGAAGTGAGGAAGGGAGAGAAAGAAGAGAGGGAGGGAGAAAAAAAAGAGAGGGGGGATAAAAGATAGGGAGGGAGGGAGAAAAGAGGGAGTGAGAGAAGAGAGAAAGTGAGAGAGAGAAGAGAGGAAGGGAGGGAGAGAAGATAGGAAGAGAGGGAAAAAAGAGAGGGAGGGATAAAAGATAGGGAGGGTGGGAGAATAGAGATGAAGGGAGGGAGAGGAGAGGGAGAGAAGAGAGGAAGGAAGAGAGGAGAGGGAGAGAAAAGAGAGGGAGGGAGAGGAGAGGGAGGGAGGGAAGAGAATGAGAGAAGCGAAGGAAGGAGTGAGGGAGAAAGGGAGATGGGTGTGGTCTTCACTCAGTGAGTACAACAATGAGTACATAAGTCACTCACAACTGTACTCTTCCCCGCCAATGTTAATTAACTACTGTGTACCTGTCACAGTACCAATGTCACAGTACCAGTGTCACGGTACCATTGTCACGGTACCATTGTCACGGTACCAGTGCCACGGTACCAGTTTCACAATACCAATGTCACAGTACCAGTGTCTCAGTACCAGTGTCACGGTACCAGTGTCTCAGTACCAGTGTCACGGTACCAGTGTCAGTACCAGTGTCACAGCACCAGTCTGTCACACTGACACAATATCCTCTGTGGAGGTGTTCAGAAGTCTGTAATAATGGTAGGTCCAGCAACAAAGTTCTTTCCACTAGGTTCAGTTCTTGTAGGTTCTCCCATGTTAACATATGTGGCCCAAGGCTCTTCAACTGCTACCAGCAGCGATAGTAAATATCGCCTGAGGTTTGGTACAACTGGCCCACTGTCTCCAGCAAGTGCCTGGTCAACCTGGGCTATAGCAGTTATGAGGGGTGCCGGACCACTAGCACCAACAGCCTGGTTGAACAGACAGGTCAGCAACTCTCTAAACCTGAACAGTTGTCTTGGCTCCAACACGAGTCTCGTTGCAAACCTGTCGACTCATTCGTAATTTGTGTGCATTGCTTAAGCAGGTGTGGGCTCCACACTGGTGCTGCTAACTCCACGAGGTCTCTTGTAAGTCGTGTACACAGTACTGAGTGACTTTGTTAAGGTGTCTGAAGAGATAGACATATGCTGTGTTACGTTGACATGAAGGTTCTTGTTCATTTTAGCCAGGGGTGGTTTTGATAAGGACCTGCCTTGTATGGGCCAGTAGGCCTGCTGCAGTGTTCCTCCATTTTTGTTATGTAGTATTGTGTGTGTGTGTGTGTGTGTGTACTCACCTAGTTGTGGTTGCAGGGGTCGAGTGACAGCTCCTGGCCCCGCCTCTTCGCTGGCCGCTACCAGGTCACTCTTACCGCTCCATGAGCTTTATCTTAAAGCTGTGTATGGATCCTGCCTCCACTACATCACTTCCCAGACTATTCCACTTCCTGACAACTCTGTGACTGAAGAAATACTTCCTAACATCCCTGTGATTCATCTGAGTCTTCAACTTCCAACTGTGTCCCCTTGTTGCTGTGTCCCATCTCTGGAACATCCTGTCTCTGTCCACCTTGTCAATTCTTCTCAGTATCTTGTATGTCGTTATCATATTCCCCCTATCTCTCCTGTCCTCCAGTGTTGTCAGGTCGATTTCTCTTAACCTCTCCTCATAGGACATACCCCCTTAGCTGTGTGTGTGTACCTTGTATTTGTGTAAACGATATACACAGATTTTTGAGTATGTATTTACGTTCTTATTCAATGTAAATACAAAGATAACGTGTGTTGGTATGTTTCTTGTATGTATATATATATATATATATATATATATAATTTCACACAATACTGTACAGTTCATACACATAGTGTATATACATACAAAACACAATCAGTGTATAATAATATATATATATATATATATATATATATATATATATATATATATATATATATATATATATATTATATACACTGATTGTGTTTTGTATGTATATACACTATGTGTATGAACTGTACAGTATTGTGTGAAATTATATATCTGTTCCTCCAGAGAGAGAGAGGGGGGGGAGGGGGAGTTGTCAAGTTGGTGGCACACCCGAGGCTTCGCTTTAATTACAGTCCAGTAATTAGCAAGTCGTTTGAGAGTCGGTAAGTGCCATTATCCCCCCTGGCACTTGACCTTGACGCACCCGGCACTCTTGACACCCTTGTGTCATAGGTGCCGTTGGTGGGAGAAATGTGCGAGATACTAAATAAGCCATAAAAAATTATCAGAGTGAAGAAATGTTTCGACTCAGGATAAAGACCTGATCTAGTGGTGCTGGTTCATCCTCCTCTCATATAGTCTCATGCTTTGTTTACCATGTTGGGTCTTGATGGCTGGAGTTGATGTCTACATCACACTCTGAACACGGTCCACCAACAAGTAAACACTTGTCTTGCCGCTCTGTCAATCTTACTGGAATATGATGGTACCATACTGGAATATGATGGTACCATACTGGAATATGATGGTACCATACTGGAATATGATGGTACCATACTGGAATATGATGGTACCATACTGGAATATGATGGTACCATACTGGAATATGACGGTACCACACTGGAATATGATGGTACCATACTGGAATATGATGGTACCATACTGGAATATGATGGTACCATACTGGAATATGATGGTACCATACTGGAATATGATGGTACCATACTGGAATATGATGGTACCATACTGGAATATGATGGTACCATACTGGAATATGATGGTACCATACTGGAATATGATGGTACCATACTGGAATATGATGGTACCATACTGGAATATGATGGTACCATACTGGAATATGATGGTACCATACTGGAATATGATGGTACCATACTGGAATATGACGGTACCACACTGGAATATGATGGTACCATACTGGAATATGTGATACCAAACTGAAACATGAACTATGAACTAGTGTCCATGGACAAAATTTATCCCACAAGTATAACACTAAAAAACTACGATACAAAATAAAGAGAGCTTGTAATCTTTTATTGCCAGATAGTGTAATAGAGTATCATGTTTTTTATTGTGTCGTTTCTCAATAGTGCTGACAGTCATTGCCCGTTCCACTAACCTTTTTTTGGGGGCCATTTAGATTTAAAATCGATCGAATAAACAGCCCGGCAACAATATCTCCTGATATATTACCTTCCCATTTGCTAAAAAATAATGTCGTATATGATATTTTTTCTAATTGTGGCGATTTTGTTTTCTTTTGTATATTTTCCCTTATAGGTATAATGGAAAGGGGGAGAAAAACAATTGAGCATTGCATTTTTTGTGCGGGAGTTTTGGCTTTTGTTTTGGTGTCATCAGGTGATGGACGCAGCGCAGCGGCGGCCGCTGTGAGGGAATATTGATAATGTGTCTGTCTGCGTGTGTGGCTGTGAGGGTTTCTATACTACTCATGGTAAGAGAGTAAATGGTTGACACCGCACGCTTGTAGTGTATGGTGAGTGGTGAACCAGCAGTGTAAAGCATCACTATACGCTTGTACTGCATGGTGAGTGGTGAACCAGCAGTGTAAAGCATCACTACACGCTTGTACTGTATGGTGAGTGGTGAACCAGCAGTGTAAAGCACCACTACACGCTTGTACTGTATGGTGAGTGGTGAACCACCAGTGTAAAGCATCACTACACGCTTGTACTGTATGGTGAGTGGTGAACCAGCAGTGTAAAGCACCACTACACGCTTGTACTGTATGGTGAGTGGTGAACCAGCAGTGTAAAGCATCACTACACGCTTGTACTGCATGGTGAGTGGTGAACCACCAGTGTAAAGCATCACTACACGCTTGTACTGTATGGTGAGTGGTGAACCACCAGTGTAAAGCATCACTACACGCTTGTACTGTATGGTGAGTGGTGAACCACCAGTGTAAAGCATCACTACACGCTTGTACTGTATGGTGAGTGGTGAACCACCAGTGTAAAGCATCACTACACGCTTGTACTGTATGGTGAGTGGTGAACCAGCAGTGTAAAGCATCACTACACGCTTGTACTGTATGGTGAACCACCAGTGTAAAGCATCACTACACGCTTGTACTGCATGGTGAGTGGTGAACCACCAGTGTAAAGCATCACTACACGCTTGTACTGCATGGTGAGTGGTGAACCACCAGTGTAAAGCATCACTACACGCTTGTACTGCATGGTGAGTGGTGAACCAGCAGTGTAAAGCATCACTACACACTTGTACTGTATGGTGAGTGGTGAACCAGCAGTGTAAAGCATCACTACACGCTTGTACTGCATGGTGAGTGGTGAACCACCAGTGTAAAGCATCACTACACGTTTGTACTGTATGGTGAGTGGTGAACCACCAGTGTAAAGCATCACTACACGCTTGTACTGTATGGTGAGTGGTGAGCCAGCAGTGTAAAGCATCACTACACGCTTGTACTGCATGGTGAGTGGTGAACCACCAGTGTAAAGCATCACTACACGCTTGTACTGTATGGAGAGTGGTGAGCCAGCAGTGTAAAGCATCACTACACGCTTGTACTGTATGGTGAGTGAACCAGCATTGTAAAGCATCACTACACGCTTGTACTGTATGGTGAGTGAACCAGCAGTGTAAAGCATCACTACACGCTTGTAGTGCATGGTGAGTGGTGAACCAGCACTGGGCAGTAGCACCCTGAAGCAAACTCTAAAATCTAAACCAGGTCGGTCAGCAGCGAGTGAAACAGCGGTTTCCACCACCACGGCGCCAGTGACCATGAATGTAAACATCGACCATGAATGTAAACATCGACCATGAATGTAAACATCGACCATGAATGTAAACCTCGACCATGAATGTAAACATCGACCATGAATGTAAACAACGACCATGAATGTAAACATCGACCACGAATGTAAACAATGACTATGAATGTAAACAATGACCATGAGTAAACAATGACCATGAGTAAACAATGACCATGAATATAAACAAAGACCATGAATGTGAACAATAACCATTAATGTAAACAGTGAGCTGGAATAAAGAAGGGATATAAACAACGTGCTGGAATAAAGAAGGTATGTAAACAACGTGCTGGAATAAAGAAGGTATGTAAACAACGTGCTGGAATAAAGAAGGGATGTAAACAACGTGCTGTAATAAAGAAGGTATGTAAACAGCTGGAATAAAGAAGATGTAAACAGTGAGCTGGAATAAAGAAGGGATGTAAACAGTGAGCTGGAATAAAGAAGGGATGTAAACAGTGAGCTGGAATAAAGAAGGGATGTAAACAGTGAGCTGGAATAAAGAAGGGATGTAAACAGTGAGCTGGAATAAAGAAGGGATGTAAACAGTGAGCTGGAATAAAGAAGGGATGTAAACAGTGAGCTTGAATAAAGAAGGTATGTAAACAACGTGCTGGAATAAAGAAGGGATGTAAACAGTGAGCTGGAATAAAGGGATGTAAACAACGTGCTGGAATAAAGAAGGGATATAAACAACGTGCTGGAATAAAGAAGGGATGTAAACAACGTGCTGGAATAAAGAAGGTATGTAAACAACGTGCTGGAATAAAGAAGGTATGTAAACAACGTGCTGGAATAAAGAAGGTATGTAAACAGTGAGCTGGAATAAAGAAGGTATGTAAACAACGTGCTGGAATAAAGAAGGGATGTAAACAACGTGCTGGAATAAAGAAGGTATGTAAACAACGTGCTGGAATAAAGAAGGTATGTAAACAACGTGCTGGAATAAAGAAGGGATGTAAACAACGTGCTGGAATAAAGAAGGGATGTAAACAACGTGCTGAAATAAAGAAGGGATATAAACAACGTGCTGGAATAAAGAAGGGATATAAACAACGTGCTGGAATAAAGAAGGGATGTAAACAACGTGCTGGAATAAAGAAGGGATGTAAACAACGTGCTGGAATAAAGAAGGTATGTAAACAGTGAGCTGGAATAAAGAAGGGATGTAAACAACGTGCTGGAATAAAGAAGGGATGTAAACAACGTGCTGGAATAAAGAAGGGATATAAACAACGTGCTGCAATAAAGAAGGGATATAAACAACGTGCTGGAATAAAGAAGGGATGTAAACAACGTGCTGGAATAAAGAAGGGATGTAAACAACGTGCTGGAATAAAGAAGGGATGTAAACAACGTGCTGGAATAAAGAAGGGATGTAAACAGTGAGCTGGAATAAAGAAGGGATGTAAACAACGTGCTGGAATAAAGAAGGGATATAAACAACGTGCTGGAATAAAGAAGGGATGTAAACAACGTGCTGGAATAAAGAAGGGATATAAACAACGTGCTGGAATAAAGAAGGGATGTAAACAACGTGCTGGAATAAAGAAGGTATGTAAACAACGTGCTGGAATAAAGAAGGGATGTAAACAACGTGCTGGAATAAAGAAGGGATATAAACAACGTGCTGGAATAAAGAAGGGATATAAACAACGTGCTGGAATAAAGAAGGGATGTAAACAGTGAGCTGGAATAAAGAAGGGATATAAACAACGTGCTGGAATAAAGAAGGGATGTAAACAGTGAGCTGGAATAAAGAAGGGATGTAAACAACGTGCTGGAATAAAGAAGGGATGTAAACAGTGAGCTGGAATAAAGAAGGTATGTAAACAACGTGCTGGAATAAAGAAGGGATGTAAACAGTGAGCTGGAATAAAGAAGGGATATAAACAACGTGCTGGAATAAAGAAGGGATGTAAACAACGTGCTGGAATAAAGAAGGTATGTAAACAACGTGCTGGAATAAAGATGTAAACAACGTGCTGGAATAAAGAAGGGATATAAACAACGTGCTGGAATAAAGAAGGGATGTAAACAACGTGCTGTAATAAATAAGGTATGTAAACAGTGAGCTGGAATAAAGAAGGGATGTAAACAACGTGCTGGAATAAAGAAGGTATGTAAACAGTGAGCTGGAATAAAGAAGGGATGTAAACAACGTGCTGGAATAAAGAAGGGATGTAAACAACGTGCTGGAATAAATAAGGGATGTAAACAACGTGCTGGAGTAAAGGTATGTAAACAACGTGCTGGAATAAAGAAGGGATGTAAACAACGTGCTGGAATAAAGAAGGTATGTAAACAGTGAGCTGGAATAAAGGGATGTAAACAACGTGCTGGAATAAAGAAGGTATGTAAACAGTGAGCTGGAATAAAGAAGGGATGTAAACAACGTGCTGGAATAAAGAAGGGATATAAACAACGTGCTGGAATAAAGAAGGGATGTAAACAACGTGCTGGAATAAAGAAGGGATGTAAACAACGTGCTGGAATAAAGAAGGGATGTAAACAACGTGCTGGAATAAAGAAAGGATGTAAACAACGTGCTGGAATAAAGAAGGGATATAAACAACGTGCTGGAATAAAGAAGGGATATAAACAACGTGCTGGAATAAAGAAGGGATGTAAACAACGTGCTGGAATAAAGAAGGTATGTAAACAACGTGCTGGAATAAAGAAGGGATGTAAACAACGTGCTGGAATAAAGAAGGGATGTAAACAACGTGCTGGAATAAAGAAGGGATATAAACAACGTGCTGCAATAAAGAAGGGATATAAACAACGTGCTGCAATAAAGAAGGGATGTAAACAACGTGCTGGAATAAAGAAGGGATGTAAACAACGTGCTGGAATAAAGAAGGGATATAAACAACGTGCTGGAATAAAGAAGGGATATAAACAACGTGCTGGAATAAAGAAGGGATGTAAACAACGTGCTGGAATAAAGAAGGGATGTAAACAACGTGCTGGAATAAAGAAGGGATGTAAACAACGTGCTGGAATAAAGAAGGGATGTAAACAACGTGCTGGAATAAAGAAGGGATATAAACAACGTGCTGGAATAAAGGGATATAAACAACGTGCTGGAATAAAGAAGGTATGTAAACAACGTGCTGGAATAAAGAAGGGATGTAAACAACGTGCTGGAATAAAGAAGGGATGTAAACAACGTGCTGGAATAAAGAAGGGATGTAAACAACGTGCTGGAATAAAGAAGGGATGTAAACAACGTGCTGGAATAAAGAAGGGATGTAAACAACGTGCTGGAAGTGTCTAACAAAGACAGGACTCGCAGCAATAGATTCAAACTTGACAAATTTAGATTTAGAGAAAATAGGGCAAATACTGGTTTAGCAATTAAGTTGCAGATGTTGGAACAAACTCCCAGGTAAGGAGACTGTCACATGAGTGGGTATGATATAGACCTGACTAGCATGGGCCAATAGGCCTGCACCAGTGTTCCTTGATGTTCATATATTAAATTTACAAGACAGTCAGTCAGTCTTTTTCTAATTTCCTTTTTACATGATTAAATTCCTGTTCATTTTCTTGATAAAACTGATTGTCTTTTTTCTTCCTCTCTCTCTCCCTCCCTCCCAATCCTTTCTTCCTCCCTCCCACCTCAGGTTCCCTCAGTTGGTGGCGTACTTAGCTTGTCCCACACTCACACTGTGGGAGTGGTGAGTGTGGGAGCAAGATAACAGTCAAGTGTGGGGCGAGTGTGTGATATCACAGTGGTAATGGTGCAGATAACATGACACACTGACTGGTGATATGTGGAGGCTGAGGGAGGGAAGGAGGGAAGGAGGGAAGGAAGGAGGGAGGGAGGGAGGGAAGGAGGGAGGGAGGAGGAGGGAGGGAGGGAAGGAGGGAGGGAGGGAGGGAAGGAAAAAGGGAGGGAAGGAAGGAAAAAGGGAGGGAAGAAGGGAGTATATTCCCTCGCCCTCCCTGTGTTAACTGCGGTTGCAGGGGTTGATGCTCAGCTCCTGGCCCCACCTCCTGGCAGCTATTGAGTTCAGTCTTCTGGCTTTTCTTAACCCTGTCATACCTATTCTTAAAATTATGTACAGATCCTGCCTCTGCCACTTCAATGTTCAGGTCGTTCCACTTCCAGACCACTCTAAGGCTAAAGAAGTAGTTCCTAACATCCCTGTGATTCATTTGTGTTTTCAACTTATAGTTGTGCCCTTGTGTACCTCTTTCTTACTTCTCCAACGGCCTGTTCCTGCCCACTCTATCAATTCATCTCAGTATCTTGTACATTCTTATCATATCACCTCAGGGTCTTCTGTCCTCTCACATCAGGTTTAGTTCCTTCAGTCTCTCCTCACACCTCTGGGACTAGTCTAGTTGCAAACCTCTACATTTTTCCATTTTCTTGACATGATCATGTGTGGGTTCCATACTGGTGCTGCATACTCCCAGATTGGCCTGACGTATGCAGTATATAGTGTTGTGAATGACTCTGTTAAGATTCCTGGGAGCTAATCTTAATGGTTTGCCAGAAGCACGTTTAATATAGAGGCTATTCAGTTGATGTTTGCCTCACATGATATGCTCGGTACAATGCTCACCCTGATGTCATTCTCCTTGAGCGAGGTTTGCAGCCTTTCTTTCCCATACATGTACTCTCTTTCTCATCTTCTCTACCTTTCCCCGTAACCTTACACTTGCCGGGGTTGAATTCTAACAGCCACTTCTCAGAGCAGACCTGTAGCTCATCCAGGTGTGTTTATAGTCTTTCCTGGTCCTCACTTACCTGAATTCTCTTCATTAGTCTCTCAACATCTGCAAACAGTTATACTTCTAACTATTTCTTCCGTCTTGCTGTTTACATATCCAGGAAACAGTAATGGTCTCAGTACTGATCCTTGTGGTACCCCATTTGTCACTCTTAACACTTTTGAGAACTCTTACACGACATTCACTCTATGTTGCCTTCCACTTATTTATTAAATACAGCCAGAACAGGAACAGACACAGCAGTCAGGTCTAACACAAACACAGACAAGGACAGGCAGGTCAGAAACAAACACAGACAAGGACAGCAAGTACAGAAACAGCAGCCAATAGAAACTGACAGCAGCCGTGCTGGGACACGTAATGCTATAGACACGAGGCAGGCTCCTGTGTGTGTACTCACCTAATTGTACTCACCTAATTGTGGTTGCAGGGGTCGAGACTCAGCTCCTGGCCCCGCCTCTTCGCTGTCTGCTACTGGGTCTCTGCTCTCCCTGCTCCATGAGCTTTATCATACCTTGTCTTAAAACTATGTATGGTTCCTGCCTCCACTATATCTTTCTCTAGTCCATTCCACTTCCTGACTACTCTGTGGCTGAAGAAATGTTTCCTGACATCCCTTTGACTCATCTGAGTCTTCAGCTTCCAGTTGTGTCCCCTTGTTTCTGTGTTCCCTCTCTGAAACAACCTGTCACTATCTACCTTGTCAATTCCCCGCAGTATTTTGTATGTCGTTATCATGTCTCCTCTGACCCTTCTTTCCTCCAGTGTTGTTAGTCCTATTTCCCTCAACCTTTCTTCATAAGACAGACCCCTGAGTTGTGGAACTAACCTTGTCGCAAACCTTTGCACTTTCTCTAGTTTCTTGACGTGCTTGACCAGGTGTGGGTTCCAGACTGGTGCTGCATACTCTAGTATGGGCCTGACGTATACGGTATACAGTGTCTTGAACGATTCCTTGTTAAGGTAACGGAACGCTAATCTTAGGTTTGCCAGTCGCCCATATGCTGCCGCGGTTATCTGGTTGATGTGTGTTTCCGGAGACGTGCTTGGCGTTATACTCACCACAAGGTCTTTCTCCTTTGATGAGATTTGTAGCCTTTGTCCACCTAGCCTGTACTCTGTCAGCGGTCTTCTTTGCCCTTCTCCGCCGATCTTCATGACTTTGCATTTGGTGGGATTAAATTCGAGAAGCCAGTTGCTAGACCAGATGTCAAGCTTGTACTCACCTAATTGTGGTTGCAGGGGTCGAGACTCAGCTCCTGGCCCCGCCTCTTCGCTGTCCGCTACTGGGACTCTGCTCTCCCTGCTCCAAGAGCTTTATCATACCTTATCTTAAAACTATGTATGGTTCCCGCCTCCACTATATCGTTCGCTAGACTATTCCACTTCCTGACTACTCTATGGCTGAAGAAATGCTTCCTAACATCCCTTTGACTCATCTGAGTCTTCAGCTTCCAGTTGTGTCCCCTTGTTTCTGTGTTTCCTCTCTGGAACATCCTGTCACTGTCTACCTTGTCGATTCCCCGCAGTATTTTGTATGTCGTTATCATATCTCCTCTAACCCTTCTATCCTCCAGTGTTGTTAGTCCTATTTCCCGCAACCTTTCTTCAGAGGACAGTCCCCTGAGTTGTGGAACTAGTCTTGTCGCAAACCTTTGCACTTTCTCTAATTTCTTGACGTGCTTGACCAGGTGTGGGTTCCAGACTGGTGCTGCATACTCTAGTATGGGCCTGACGTACACTGTGTGTGTGTGTGTGTTCTCACCTAGTTGTACTCATCTAGTCGTGGTTGCAGAGGTCAAGTCACAGGTCCTGGCTCCGCCTGTTCACTGGTCGCTACTGGGTCACTCTTCCTGCTCCATGAGCTCTATCATACCTCTTCTTAAAGCTATGTATGGATCCTGCCTCCACTACATCACTTCCCAGACTATTCCACTTCCTGACAACTCTGTGATTGAAGAAATACTTCCTAACATCCCTGTGATTCATCTGAGTCTTCAACTTCCAACTGTGACCCCTTGTTGCTGTGTCCCATCTCTGGAACATTCTGTCTCTGTCCACCTTGTCTATTCCTCTCAGTATTTTATGTCGTTTTCTATGGCAGTTTGTTTATATTACACAGACGTTTTCGTTTGATCTAATTTTCTCTCTGGCTCAGGGAGACTCAAGTATATAAAACACTCCTGCGAGCAGGTGTACTTCTGTCTAATATAGGTGTACATACAATCCTAGATAGGAGAGAGAGATATTGAAGAGGAATCTTAGAGAGTGTGGGAAGAGATAAGCAAGAAGAGGCAGGAGAGGAGAGAATAAAAGATAGACGGACGGAGAGGAGATGGTGGAAGAGGGCGGAGACGGTGGGCTGGTGTCGGTGCTTGAAAGTTGAACTTCTGCAAGTTGAACTGTGACATGAACCTCTTCTCAACTCCGCCTTCACTCTTATAACTCAAAGTTTTAATGAGTACATATTTCACTCGCAGGGGCGCGAAACATGGCAGTGTGATCGTGTTTCACGCAGTGGCGCGAAACATGGCAGTGTGATCGTGTTTCACGCAGTGGCGCGAAACATGGCAGTGTGATCGTGTTTCACGCAGTGGCGCGAAACATGGCAGTGTGATCGTGTTTCACTCGCAGGGGCGCGAAACATGGCAGTCTGACCGTGTTTGTGTGTGTGTGTGTGTGTGTGTGTTCGTCCACTGACACCACCAAAACAGGTCAGACTAATTACAAGACTGGAGGTTGTGTCTGGCAATCAGATTACTGAACATAGTATCGAGCCTCCACTACTCAGCATTTTACTTTATGCAGGACATAGATGAGAGTTGTGAGTGACGGGACACGGGCTAGACATCTGGATGCTGGTCTTGCACGGTGGATCGAGCCTCCACCACCACTTCCTGTGCACATATGACAATGTCAGTGCATTTAAGGGTCCAAGAACTGGAGGTTGACCCTAGGAAACATACACACATACACGATAAAGCTCATGGAGCAGGGAGAGAGTGGACCTAGTAGCGATCAGCAAAGAGGCGGGGCCAGGAGCTGTAAATCGACCCCTATAACCACGAATAGGTCAGTACAAATAGGAGAGTACACACACACACACACACACACACACACATGCACACATACACACACACACGCACACATGCACACACGCGCGCGCACACGCACTCACGCACACACACGCACACACTATTGATTTGTAATTCCTGGGAGACGCTTCGCACTGTCACTCTCTTCTCTTCTCCCTCCCTCCTTCTCTTCTCCTTCACTCCTCTTCTCCCTCCCTCCTTTTCTTCTCCTTCACTCCTCTTCTCCCTCCCTCCTCCTCTTCTTCACTCCTCTTCTCCCTCCCTCCTCCTCCTCCTCTTCTCCATCAAGGTCTAGAACACTACAACAGTTCTATCTACATCTCTCACTGATGCTCTTACAAAAAAATTCACTCTGCTGGACAAATAATCTTTCAGCTGAACCTAGAATCCAGCAGAACTGCCTGCAGGAGAACTGTCTGCAGGAGAACTGTCTGCAGGAGAACTGTCTGCAGGAGAACTGTCTGCAGGACAACTGTCTGCAGGAGAACTGTCTGCAGGAGAACTGTCATTTGTCAGTTGGTTGAAACACATGAAGGAGTCAAAGAAACAATCAGGGTCACATTGCCACGTTTCGCGCCCCTGTAAGTGAAACACGATTACACGCTGCCATGTTTTGCGCCCCTGCGTGAAACACGATCACACTGCCATGTTTCGCGCCCCTGCGAGTGAAATATGCACTCATTAAAACTTTGAGTTATAAGAGTGAAGGCGGAGTTGAGAAGAGGTTCATCTCACAGTTCAACTTGCAGAAGTTCAACTTTCAAGCACCGACACCAGCCCACCGTCTCCGCCCTCTTGAGAATATAACTGCAACCTCTTCCACCATCTCCTCTCCATCCGTCTATCTTTTATTCTCTCCTCTCCTGCCTCTTCTTGCTTATCTCTTCCCACACTCTCTAAGATTCCTCTTCAATATCTCTCTCTCCTATCTAGGATTGTATGTACACCTATATTAGACAGAAGTACACCTGCTCGCAGGAGTGTTTTATATACTTGAGTCTCCCTGAGCCAGAGAGAAAATTAGATCAAACGAAAACGTCTGTGTAATATAAACAAACTGCCATAGAAAACGAGCTTCCATTTGAAGGGTAACTAAACAAATGCTGAGTTGTGTGGAGTTTTGTCGCACCCCTTGCTCGAATAGTGAAGAGGGCAGTGTACCACTCGTTCTCCATACTTGCCATGGACACTTACCATGGATACTTACCGTGGGGATCCATATGGACCTTCATGGAGAATTTCTCTTGGTGTTTCTAAATTAAAAACTTCTTAGGCATGGCTTTTCAAGCCAGTAGTAACAGCCTAGTTGATCAGGCCCTGATCCACCGGGAGGCCTGGTCATGGACCGTTGATCCTCATAACTCCCTCCAGGTAGGTAGACTCCAGATATGACATGAACTTATCAAGCCAGGGATAACAGACTTTATTGGGTCTAACCCCAGAGGTGTTATCTTCCTCTTCTTCATTATAACAAAATTAGCATCATTACATGACCATAATTTGCATTATCTTAAATATCAATAAGTTCATCATAATCATCATGGATGCTAGCATCATTATTGATATAATCATTCACCCCAACACATCATCTATATAATGTTAAACCTTTTAACAAAAGTCTCAACCCAAATTTTCTGAACTTTTTAAAGCTCTTTATTTTAAAGAAATTTTTATCACTTTCACAAAAACTTAAAAGATTTTTCGGTAATTTCTGAGCAGCCGTTATCGTTGAGTGAGAGTAAACATGAACTCGCGCGCGCGCGCACACACACACACACACACACACACACACACACACACACACACACACACACTTGTAGGCACACATGGTAGTAGAAATAGCATCCAAATATTATAGCTATCCTCATAGACGAAACTCTCATGAATAATAATGCATGCTTCCCCGAGAGGAACCATTTTGTGAGAACACAAGTAGAATAGACTAGGCATGGATCTAACGGTGCAGAACCAGCAAATACATTCTTAGATTTTGATAACAAGAGTGTGTCTAACTTCGGAAGATCTAAAACAATAAGTGAGCACAGGGTGATACTGGGAATCCTGTCCGTCACTTGAGTTGCTTACTAAAGTGCTATTACGATTATGTGAGTCCCTGCTAGAATGCTTCTTCCCACTCTCAACAAAATGAGTTTTAAACAGATGATACAAGTGTGAAGATTTGATTTACGTTTAGTCAAACAACTACAGAATTATTATTATTTAGTACTAGCAGTTGTTGTTGTTCTTGTGTTGATATTTACCAAGCATTTTGAACATGTACGTCACGCAACGCTCATTTTATATTATTATTATTAATTTGCATTTACATTTTTTCTAAATATCTTAATTTGAAAGCCCATAGCATGCATGTATGATTTATTTCGACCAAAGCACCCTCCTTCCTACTTGTACCCAACCCACTGGCAGCCCTCCCTCCCTCCCTCCCCTTACAATGTCAGAACCTCTTTAAGTATTGTCTCAAAATTAGCACCAATTAACTTGATCGTATTGTCTCATGTTGTCTGATGAGTGGCCGGGCGAGGAGGCCCTCTGAGTGTGTGGGAGTGAACGACGCACTCTGTGTGGGAGTGAAGGACACACACTAAGAGTGTGGGGGCGAGGAACACTTTACAAACTTCAGAGAAAAGTCTATCACTTAAGCTGCTAGCACCTCTTTTACGAAAGTGTTGCTTATCATTACTCAAGGAAGAGGGTGTGTGTGTCTGAGAGAGAGGAGAGAGAGAGAGAGAGAGAGAGAGAGAGAGAGAGAGAGAGAGAGAGAGAGAGAGAGAGAGAGAGAGAGAGGAGTTGGAATGAGAAAAGTTGCACACTACAGCATTGGCCAGTAGGCCTGCTGTAATGTGCCTCTATTTCTACGTTCTCAAAACATTGATCTTCGAATGAAGTCCACCATTCGTTATACAGCGGTTAACTACTAGAGAACTGCTGGAGGCCTGCCCGTGTAAGGGAGGGGATGGATGCACCCAGGGTAACCTACCTGACAAGTAGAGATGGCTCTGGAGACTCAGACCCTCACACACCTCGAGCTGGTTAACATTATACCAGAATCTGTCCACTGTAAGAGGGGTTCCCATAACACTCTCTCTTTACAAACCCAGTCACGTTATATTATTTAATAAACACTGTACTCAGACTAAATAACTAAATTTCAGTAGTGGGAATATGTGATAAAAAAACTAACCCCTAGTGTATATTTTATTGCTCTCTCGATTGGTCTGTTGACTATGTTTGTGTTGCATATTGCAGAACCACCAGATAAAACACGACTTTAAAAGTACCTGTGTTCAAGATAGCTTCCTGAACAGGTGAGTAGCGACAACACTGGTACCAAATACATTTATTAAAGCAGGTAGTGAAAACACTGGTACCAAACACATTTATTAAGGCAGGTAGTGACAACACTGGTACACTGGTACCAAACACATTTATTAAGGCAGGTAGTGACAACACTGGTGTTAAACAAACAGAGAGAGAGAGGTAAAGGGTCTAGATGGAGTGTTATAGCAGCCATCAGCCTTGCTAACGACATTACACACACTAATGAGGCAATACTAACTACTTTAAACACCTGACTTTTTTTTACCTGTCCTCTCTCTTTTTCTTTCTCCTTCCCTATGTATGTCTCTCTTTGTCTGTGTCTGTCTGTATCTCTCTCTCTCTCTCTCTCTCCTCTCTCTCTCTCTCTCTCTCTCTCTCTCTCTCTCTCTCTCTCTCTCTACACTCTAAATACACAACACCGTCTGGGCTCTTCAACTTCTGTGAGATTTTTATGGGCTTTCAAATCTTCACTGATTTTGCTCTTTCCAGTCGAGCATTTTCGGAAATGAATGCATGAAAGAACTGGAAATGTAGCGGAAGATGAGAAAGAAGTGGAGGTGAAAGACGTAGAGAGGAATAATAAGGCGGAAGCGAAGATATAGATGTGAGATATATGTGTGGAAGAGTTGGAAGATAAAGTCAGCCGAAGAAATGGGAGAGAGGGAGAAAAAAAAAGAGAAAGAATGGAGAAGCAGAAGAAACGGAGAGAGATAAGGAATGGAAGGGAAGGCAAACTAGATGGAGAAAAAAATGGAAAGTTCCCAAGTTTTAATTGAAATTCCTTTTGTAATTTCCCCAACAATTTTTTTTTGGGGGAAAGGGGGGGTGGGGTCAGGAGAAAATTTCATCTTGTGGAATATTACTCTGAGAGTGGGAGCGCTAAACCCGTAAGAAGCTGAGACCGAGGCCTGGGGGAGGAGGGGAGGATGTAATACGGCACGACGACACCTCCCTTCCCTAGCAGAGGGGTCAAGAACTGCGTTGATGTGCGTCTTGGCAACGCAATAATGACGTCATCTGACAAGAACAGGTAGTGGTTGCCAACACGCGCGCACACACACGCGCGCACACACACGCGCGCACACACACGCACGCACACACACGCACACACACGCACGCACACGCACATACAGAGTGGTCGGGAAGTGGAATAGTTTGGGAAGCGAAGTAGTGGATGCAGGATCCATACATAGCTTTAAGAAGAGGTATGATAAAGCTCATGGCGCAGGGAGAGTGACCCAGTAGCGGCCAGTGAAGAGGCGGGGCCAGGAACTATGACTCAACCCCTGCAACCACAACTAGGTGAGTACACACGCACACACTAGTTTTCCAACACTAGTGTTAGCCTTAAAGAGCTCCTGATCCAAGGCACTGGAGCACTCCTCCCAATCCTTACACTGAACCTGAGTTGTCTATCCCTCGCCGACGCTGTATGACCCATACGGTTCTAGTGCTTCCCCTGATTAATAATAATAATAATAATAATAATAAAAGATTTATAATATTATTAATTACGCCTGACGAAACAATATGGAAGTGAGCGAAATGTTTCATGTGACCATCTTCAAGAAATGTCGATATGTATTAAGACGCACTTTACTTAATGCCTGTAGTTATTTTTTTATATTTCTTCGTTACTTGACTTTATTGTTCGTTTTACTGACGTTACCAGATAGTAACGTTTAGTTACAACGTTATTAGTCCTGTGACAAGTGGCGTGTCTCTCTCTACCTATCTCTCTCTCTACTTCTGTCTGTCTGTCTCTCTCCCTCTCTCTACCTCTGTCTCTCTCTCTACCTCTCTCTCTCTCAAGGTGGGGGAGAAATCGATGGAGTATGTAAGTTCGTATCTCCTTTAAGGTCAATATATTCCAGTATATCTCTTCGTTATACCTCAGTACACAGGCTGCTACGTACATGCACACACACACACACACGCACACACACACACACACACACACCAGGAGCCAGGAGCTGAGTATCCACCCCTGCAACCACAATTAGGTGAGTACACACACACACAATAACGAATAGCAATTGGTAATTTATAGCAGAACAGGGCGAGCAGACAGGTGTCTATTAGACTAGGAAGAAGGATAAGCACAGAAGACAAACTAGTAGATGGTACTGGGTCAGGTCAGGTCAGGTCAGGTCAGAGGAACACGGAAGACCACGTGTCACACAAACTCCACATACACACTCATACACCATAACACACAATACCGCCCACTATTTTTCACACACTTAATAAAGCCACTCTCGTATAGTTCCACACACACACGTTCACACCCACACACTCTCCCCCCACCTCTCTCCCTCTCCCTCCCCTGATCACCCCTCTCTCCCACCACCTCCTTTTTCTCCCCCCTCCTCTCCCTCTTTCCCCCCTCTCCTTCTCCCATTCTCTCTCCTTTGTTTCTTCCTCCCCCTCTCTCTCCCCATATTCCCCCTCCCCACCTCTCTCCCATTTTGCCACTGTCTCCGCTTCCCCCTCTCCCTCCCTCAGCCCCCCCCCACACACACACTCATTCGCTCACTCAGAAAAACACACATCACAACCATACAGAAATACATAAGTTTTTCATTTTGTAATAACCAAAAAATATGGGTTGCCAGAGAGCAGGATGGAAAACCAGGGAACTGGAGGACGAGTGAGAAGGAAGATTGGGTAGTAGAGCTCATGAAAAGGGAATATGAGATAAGATGGAAGCTAGAAGAGCTTAGCATGATGAAAGAGGAGAAGATAGCTGCAGAGAGCAGGAAGTGGGAGATGCAAGTTACAGCATGAGAGGCTAAGATACAGAGATTAGAAGAGGAACTGACAAATCTGAAACAGCCTAAAGAACTAAAGAGCAATGTGGGCATGACATCAGAAACTGCTACCTCAGTCACATACTAGGGGACTGTAGGGAATGAAGGAGTGAAACTGTATGCAGAGGCCCTATCAGACCATCGTGGAGCCCGAGAAAAAAAGAGGAGCACATCAGGAACAATCGAGGGGACTGTAGAAAATGAAAGAACTAAGCTATACGTAGAGGCCCTAACAGACCACAGCGGTGCCCAGGGAAAGTTGGTAAGGGAAAATGACAGACTACTGGCCCAGGGACAACAGATAGTGAAGATACTGAAGTAAGGAAAGCTGTAATGCCGGCAACTAAACCAAATCAGGGGATACATAGGGATATGCAGTGGGAGAATGAAAGAGAAAGATCAGTCTTTGTTTATGGACTCCAGGAAGTTGAAGGGGAAACTTACGAAGCAAGAAAACAAGGGGAGAAAAAAAGAGATTGAAAGCATAATGAAAGCAACAGGAGAAGACATGACCAAGCTGACAAATTTTCTGAGAATAGGGGGGTTAGCAAGAGGAAGAAACCGGCCAGCCAAAGTGATTTTCAAGGAAGAATCAGCTCGAAACAGGATCCTGCAGGAGAAAGCACGACTAAGGGACATGTCGGCATACTGGAGGGTGTATCTCGACCGCGACAGAATATGAGAAGGCAGAAACTGAAAGAGAGGGTACAAAGACGAAAGGAGGACAGAGAGGCAAAGAGGGAGATGGACAGGAGAACCCAGACCCAGGAGGAAGATCAAATACAACCTCCCTCACGCCATACCCAATGCCCCCACCCACCTCATTACAAAATCCACCTTCACAGCAACCCCCCCATAGTTCCTCGTCAGGTCTCCTGCTTCTCCAACCCAAACATACCCCCCAGACCACAGTTTTAGAAAAGAAGTTGAAGGTTTGGTATACAAATGCAGACGGAATAACAAATAAATGTGAGGAGTTGCATGAAATAATCAAGGAGACATCCCCAGACATAATAGCACTCACAGAAACGAAACTCACCAAGATAACAGATGCAATCTTTCCACCCGGATATCAGATCCTGCTCATTAAAAAACGGTGGGGATTTGAGGGAATGGATGGAATGGACGAAAGGGACTACATAGTAGGTACAATCCAGTCTGGGGCCCTAAGGTAATTGCAATGATGTACAACCCGCCACAGAACTGCAGGAGACAAAGAGAATAATATGAAGAGAGCAACAGAGCAATAGTAGACATACTAGCAGAGGTGGCCAGAAGAGCTCACATGGGTAGAAAAAAGTTACTAGTTATGGGTGATTTCAATCACAAGAAGATTGACTGGGAAAACCTGGAGCCTCATTGGGGTTACTGGAAAACCTCATGCATCAATATGTTAGGGACACTACCAGAGAAAGAGGCGAGGATGAGCCAGCAAGACTGGACCTAGTATTCACCTTGAGTAGTTTGAACATCGAGGATATCGCATACGAAAGGCCCCTTGGAGTTAGTGACCATGTGGGTCTGTGCTTTGAATACATAGATGAGCTACAAATGGAGAGGGTAGCAGAAATAGGACGGGAGAAGCCAAACTACAAAAGGGGGGTGGGGGACTACACAGGCATGAGGATCTTCCTGCAAGACGCTCAGGAAATGATGGACTATGTAACAAAATGCAAGGAGGCAGAGGAGAGGTTTGTTCCCAAGGGAAACAGAAATAATGGGAAGACCAGAACGAGTCCTTGGTTCACCCAAAGGTGTAGGGAGGCAAAAATTAAGTGCACTAGAGAATGGAAAAATTACAGAAGACAAAGGACCCAGGAAAATAAAGGATTAGCCGAAGAGCCAGAAACGAATATGCACAGATAAGGAGAGAGGCTCAGCGACAATACGAAAATTATATAGCATCGAAAGTCAAGTCTGACCCGAAGCTGTTGTATAGCCACATCAGGAGGAAAACAACAGTCAAGGACCAGGTAATCAGGGTGAGGGAGGAAGGTGGGGAACTCACAAGAAATGACCAAGAAGTATGTGAGCAGCTCAACATGAGATTTAAAGAAGTATTTACAGTGGAGACAGGAAGGACACCAGAAAGTCAGAATAGGGAGGTACACCAACAAGGAATACACCAACAAGTGCTGGATGAAATACACACAACCGAGGAGGAGGTGAAGAAGCTATGTGAACTTGATACCTTAAAGGTGGTGGGACCGGACATCTCTCCGTGAGTCCTTAGAGAGGGAGCAGAGATGTTGTGTGTGCCACTAACAAAAATCTTCAACACATCCATTGAAACTGGGCAACTACCTGAGGCGTGGAAGATGGCAAATGTAGTCCCAATTTTTAAGAAAAGAGACAGACACGAGGCATTAAACTACAGACCTGTGTCACTGACGTGTATAGTATGCAAAGTCATGGAGAAGATTATCAGGAGAGTGGTGGAGCACCTAGAAAGAAACAAGCTTATAAACGACAACCAGCACGGTTTCAAAGAAGGAAAAATCCTGTGTCACAAACCTACTGGAGTTTTATGACAAGGTAACGGAAGTAAGACACAAGAGAGAGGGGCAGACAGATTGCATTTTCTTGGACTGCAAGAAGGCCTTCGACACAGTTCCTAACAAGAGGTTAATACAAAAGCTAGAGGATCAGGAATGCATAACAGGAAAGGCACTGCAATGGATCAGAGAATAACTGACAGGGAGCCAACAACGAATCATGGTACGTGACGAGGTGTCAGAGTGGGCGCCTGTGACGAGCGGAGTTCCACAGGAGTCAGTCCTAAAACCGGTGCTGTTTCTGGTATATGTGAATAACATGACGGAAGGGATAGACTCAGAAGTGTCTCTTTTTGCAGATGATGTGAAGTTAATGGGGAGAATTAAATCGGATGAGGAAAATGCAGGACTACAAAGAGACCTGAACAGGCTACAAGCCTGGACCAGGATTTCCCAAATGCAAAGTCATGAAGATCAGCGAAGGGCAAAAAAAGACCGCAGAGTATAGTCTAGGTGGTCAAAGACTGCAAACCTCACTCAAGGAAAAAGATCTTGAGGTGAGTATAATACCGAGCACATCTCCTGAGGCACACATCAACCAGATAACTGCTGCAGCATATGGGCGCCTGGCAAACATAAGAATAGCGTTCCGATACCTTAGGCCCATACTGAAGTATGCAGCACCAGTTTGGAATCCATACCTGGTCAAGCACGTCAAGACATTAGAGAAAGTGCAAAGGTTTGCAACAAGAGTAGTCCCAGAGCTAAGGGGATTGTCCTACGAAGAAAGGTTAAGAGAAATCGGTCTGACGACACTGGAGGACAGGAGGGTTAGGAGAGATATGATAACGACATATAAAATACTGCGAGGAATTGACAAGGTGGACAGAGACAGGATGTTCCAGAGATGGGACACAGAAACAAGGGGTCACAATTGGAAGTTGAAGACTCAGATGAGTCAAAGGGATGTTAGAAAGTATTTCTTCATAGAGTTGTAAGGAAGTGGAATAGCCTAGAAAGTGACGTAGTGGAGGCAGGAACCATACATAGTTTTAAGACGAGGTTTGGTAAAGCCCATGGAGCAGGGAGAGAGAGAACCTAGTAGTGATCAGTGAAGAGGCAGGGCCAGGAGCCATGAATCGACCCCTGCAACCACAAATAGGTGAGTACACACACACACATACACAGAGGGTGGTATCCTGGGTAGGGTGTGGTATCCTGGGGAGGGTGTGGTATCCTGGGGAGGGTGTGGTATCCTGGGGAGGAGGAGTATCATGTGGGTGTTAAACACAAATAGTTTTACACAAATAGTTTTACCAGTACATGATACAACTTAAACAGACCATAGCTGACATCAGTGACATACTATAAAGAATGTCCCTGGTTATGCAGAGCATTTCCCGCAACTTAGGTTAATTTTGTCCCCAGGATGCCACCCACATCAGTCGACTAACACCCAGGTACCTATTTACTGCTAGGTGAACAGTGACAGCAGATGTAAGGTGACCAACACCCAGGTACCTACTTACTGGTAGGTGAACATAGACAGCAGGTGTCTCAGGGAAAACACGCCCCAATGTTCACCCCCGTACCGGGGATCAAACCACGGACCTCAATGTGTGAGGCGAGTGCGCTACCAACCCAGCCACGGTGTTCAACATAACTGTAGTGGTATACAGAGAAGTAATGAAATTCTGTTGAAAGTCGAACGTTTAAAGTCGGCTGTGCCACCCGGCTTTCACTCCCACCCAACCTGTGAACCCCACCGTCCGTGAACCCCATCTCCCCCAACCCCCACCGTCCGTAAACCCCGTCTTCACCCAACCTCCACCGTCCGTGAACCCTGTCTTCCCCCAACCCCCACCGTCCGTGAACCCTGTCTTCCCCAACCCCACCGTCCGTGAACCCCATCTCCCCCAACCCCACCGTCCGTAAACCCGTCTTCACCCAACCTCCACCGTCCGTGAACCCTGTCTTCCCCCACCCCACCGTCCGTGAACCCTGTCTTCCCCAACCCCCACCGTCCGTGAACCCTGTCTTCCCCCAACCCCCACCGTCCGTGAACCCTATCTTCCCCCAACCCCCACCGTCCGTGAACCCTGTCTTCACCCAACCTCCACCGTCCGTGAACCCCGTCTTCACCCAACCTCCACCGTCCGTGAACCCCGTCTTCACCCAACCTCCACCGTCCGTGAACCCTGTCTTCCCCAACCCCACCGTCCGTGAACCCCGTCTTCATCCAACCCCACCGTCCGTGAACCCTGTCTTCCCCCAACCCCCACCGTCCGTGAACCCCGTCTTCATCCAACCCCACCGTCCGTGAACCCCGTCTTCCCCAACCTCCACCGTCCGTGAACCCTGTCTTCCCCAACTTCCACCGTCCGTGAACCCTCTTCATCCAACCTCCACTGTCCGTGAACCCCGTCTTCACCCAACCTCCACCGTCCGTGAACCCGTCTTCCCCAAACCCCACCGTCCGTGAACCCGTCTTCCCCCAAACCCCACCGTCCGTGAACCCCATCTTCCCCAACCCCCACCGTCCGTGAACCCCGTCTTCCCCAACCCCCACCGTCCGTGAACCCGTCTTCCCCAAACCCCACCGTCCGTGAACCCTTCTCTCTGGCCACCTATCTATATTTCTTTATTTGGGATCTTCTGGTCAGTGCCTGGAGGACTTAGTGCCAGCTGCCAACCTGCCCTGCACGTCTCCTCTGTGGAAGCACCACCTCTATTACGACCATGTCTAGCTCTGTGTGTGGTTGTTACACAACATACACACATACAAAGGCTTCCAGCAATCTGAGGCGGGAGAGTGCACCAGCAAGTGTTGGACACATTACACACAACCTTAGAGGTGAAGAAAGTGCTTTGCGAGTTAGATACCTGGTAGGAGGTGGGACCAGACATCTCTCCGTGGGTCCTGAGAGAGGGAGCGGAGGCGCTGTGTGTACCACTAACAATAATCTTCTCAGCGGAACAGGTTCCTGAGGTGTGGAAGACAGTAAATATAGTCCCAGTTTTTAAGGTGACAGACACGCAGCATTAAACTACAGACCAGTGTAATTGACATGTATAGTATGCAAAGTCATGGTAAGATTATCAAGAGAAGAGTGGTGGAGCATCTAGAAAGGAACGTGCTTATACAAGACAACCAGCACAGCTTTAGCGATGGAAAATCCTGTGTCACAAACCTACCGAAGTTCTTCGGCAAGACAACAGAAGACAGGAAAGAGAGAAGGGTGGGTAAACTGCATTTTCTTGGACTGTAAGAAGGTTTTCGACACAGTATCACACAAGAGACTGGTTCAAAAGTTACTAGAGGTCCAGGCAGGTATAACAGGAAAAGCACTGCACTGGATCAGGGAATACCTGACAGGAAGGAAATAACGAGTCATGGTACGTGACGAGGTGTCAGAGTGGGCGACTGTGTCGAGCGGGGTTCCACAAGGGTCAGTCCTAGGACCGGAACTGTTTCTGGTATATGTGAATGACATGATGGAAGGGATAGACTCAGAAGTGTCCCTGTCTGCAGACGATGTGAAGCTAACGAGGAGGATTCACATCAATGAGATTAAGCAGGACTACAAAGGAATCTGGATAGGCTGCAAGCCTGGTCCAACAAATGGCTCCTGGGGTTCAAGTGCAAAGTTGTGAGGCTTGGGAATGACAAAGAATACCAAAGACGGAGTACAGGCTCGAGGGTCAAAAGCTGCAAACCTCAGTCAAGGAGGACCTTAGGGTGAGCATCATACCGAACACATCCCCTGAGGCGCACATCAACCAAATACCTTCTGCAGCACCTGGCCGCCTGACTCACCTAGGATCACCTGGGGAAACAGTACAGCACAGGTTAATGTAGTGATGATGAGAATAATGCAAGAACAGCACCACCTCCAGCAGCAACAGTAACAGCAACTGCAGCAGCAACAATAGCAGCAACAACAGCAGCAACAGCAACAATAGCAGCAACAACAGAAGTAGAAAAATATGAGAAAATGACAAATAACAGAAGAAAGAAGAATAGAGGAGGAAGAGATGAAGAAAAAAACTTTAGAAATGAAATGAAACAGAGATAAACGAAGGAGGAAAAGAAGAAGAGACAGATAAACACAAGAACACACACCACCACCTCACAAAAACTCCCAATAAACCGGGAGGAACGTTTCTTACAAACACATTTCGACCCTTCACTGGACCCAGGATCTTCACCACCATCACAACCATTATGGTCTCTATGCTGGGGCTGTGGTAAGACTATATTCCCTCAGTAATATCCTCAGACACACGTCTGGGTAATACCCGGGTAATATCCTTCTCAATTGCTTTCTATTATTATCTTATTGGTATTTAATCTGCTGGGAAATATTACCTTTCAGTTATTATTACGACTTGCGGATTATTATTATTATTATTATTATTATTATTATTATTATTATTATTATTGTTTAGTATAATCGTTATTGTTTTATTATGTTGTTATTATCATTATACAGAAACGTTCAAATCTTTACGATCATCACCAGTGTTGCCAGAATGTATTATTATTACCAGTGTTGCCAGAATGTATTATTATTACCAGTGTTGTCAGAATGTATTATTATTACCAGTGTTGCCAGAATGTATTATTATTACCAGTGTTGCCAGAATGTATTATTATTACCAGTGTTGCCAGAATGTATTATTATTACCAGTGTTGCCAGAATGTATTATTTTACCAGTGTTGCAGAATGTATTATTATTACCAGTGTTGCCAGAATGTATTATTATTACCAGTGTTGCCAGAATGTATTATTATTACCAGTGTTGCAGAATGTATTATTATTACCAGTGTTGCCAGAATGTATTATTATTACCAGTGTTGCCAGAATGTATTATTATTACCAGTGTTGCCAGAATGTATTATTATTACCAGTGTTGCCAGAATGTATTATTATTACCAGTGTTGCCAGAATGTATTAATATTACCAGTGTTGCCAGAATGTATTATTATTACCAGTGTTGCCAGAATGTATTATTATTACCAGTGTTGCCAGAATGTATTATTATTACCAGTGTTGCCAGAATGTATTATTATTACCAGTGTTGCCAGAATGTATTATTATTACCAGTGTTGTCAGAATGTATTATTATTACCAGTGTTGCCAGAATGTATTATTATTACCAGTGTTGCCAGAATGTATTATTATTACCAGTGTTGCCAGAATGTATTATTATACATGTTGCCAGAATGTATTATTATTACCAGTGTTGTCAGAATGTATTATTATTCAGTGTTCCCAGAATGTATTATTATTACCAGTGTTGCCAGAATGTATTATTATTACATGTGCCAGAATGTATTATTATTACCAGTGTTGAGAATGTATTATTATTACCAGTGTTGCCAGAATGTATTATATTACCATGTTGCCAGAATGTATTATTACCAGTGTTGCCAGAATGTATTATTATTACCAGTGTTGCCAGAATGTATTATTATTACCAGTGTTCAGAATGTATTATTATTACCAGTGTTGCCAGAATGTATTATTATTACCAGTGTTGTCAGAATGTATTATTATTACCAGGAGGTGGTAACACTATCAGAGTGCAAGTGGGGGGGGGAAGGGGATCCTGGCAACACTGCAGGATTATATTATATATAATTATATTATATATAATAACATAATAATAATAATAATAATCGAAGGCAATTACTACATTCAGGAATAATTAGAATATAATTCCGTATAATCAGCCATTATAATCACTAAGTAATCACGGTACTGACTGGTTAATTGAAGTTCCAGGTTAACTCTCTTTTAATTATCGCAAATAATTAACCTGTAATTGAATCAATTATTCTGGTTGATAATGGTGGTTAATAATTCATTTCAGGATAACGACAAACAATAACAATAATAAAATAATAACAATGATAACAATAACAATAATGATAAAAAATAACAATAACAATATTAATAATAACACTAACAATAATAACATCAACACTAATAATAATTTATTAGATAATTTAAAGTGTTAATTATCATTGTTAAGTTGTGGTTAAAGATAATTATAACATTAATAACCAGAGATAAGATAACACTGTGTGTCTCCTCCTATACCTCAGCCATCAGTTCTAACCACATGAAACTTCTTGCATAAATCTCTCTCTCTATCTATCTACCACCTCTTTCTCTCTCTCTCCCTACCTCTATCTACCTCTCTCTATCTCTCTCTCGACCTCTTTCTCTCTCAACCTCTGTCTGTCTGTCTGTGTCTGTCTGTCTCTCTCTACCTCTCTCCTTTCAGACTAAACAGTTTCAATGCTGCCTAATAGAGCATTATATAGGGAATTCCTGGAGTGTGGCAGGGAAAACTGATATACTGGCAGGGAAAACTACTAGAAAGTGACAAGAAACCTGGTGTAACAAGGAAAACTCAAGTACTGAGAAGAATGTGACAGGGAAACTGTTGCAGTGTGGCAGGGAAACTGTTGCAGTGTGGCAGGGAAACTATTGCAGTGTGGCAGGGAAACTATTGCAGTGTGGCAGGGAAACTATTGCAGTGTGGCAGGGGAACTATTGCAGTGTGGCAGGGAAACTACTGGAATGTGGCAGTGAAAGTCACACTGTGGCAAGGAAATTCCTGGAGTATGGCAGGAAAATTTCTGTATTGTAGCAGAGAGAGAGAGAGAGAGAGAGAGAGAGAGAGAGACAGAGAGAGAGAGAGAGAGAGAGAGAGAGAGGTGCTGCTGGTTATACAATATTGATCACAAGGTTGCCCACCCACCCCTGCGCCCACCCCTCGTGCCCACCTTGCCCACACCCCCTGTGCCCACGCTCTTGCCCTTCTCGCCTCTGTCCTGCCAGTAATTTCCCCATCTCTAACATACCCACCCACACAGTGCCACTTAACCCACCCACACAGTGCCACTTAACCAACCCACACAGTCCCACTTTACCCACCCACACAGTGCCACTTAACCCGCCCACACAGTCCCACTTAACCCGCCCACACAGTGCCACTTAACCCGCCCACACAGTGCCACTTAACCCACCCACACAGTGCCACTTAACCCGCCCACACAGTGCCACAACCCACCCACACAGTGCCACTTAACCCACCCACACAGTGCCACTTAACCCACCCACACAGTGCCACTTCGAACGAATCTGCTGAGATTTCTTACTCATTTCTGCAACTTTGCAAGCTCCTGATGATGTGTTGATTGCAACACGAAGGGCCTAGAGTCATATACCATCATGTGTCCATCAGATTTATTAATATTGAGAGATAAAATTTAGAAATGTTGCATTACCTACATTATTTTTTATTCCCAATTTGTAGGGCTGGCGGAGGCGCCTATGACTAGTGATGATACTGTCATTAATGTAAACTATCCATGTATATACACAGAGATAAACACCTCTCAGTGTATATACACTGTATACCCTGGTACAGGGGATAGAGCTGTGTGGGTGCCACCTGCTGGACTTTGGGTCGAATCCACTGGACTAAATGTGTCTTTATTAAAGTCTTAAATAAAGTCTTAAATAAAGTGACGTTGAACCTTTCTCTCTGTGCTCCCTCCTTCCTTCCTTGGTTTATTCCTAAGTTCCTTCCTTACTTCCTCCCTCCTTCCTTCCTTCTCAAGTTCCCTCTTTCTTTCTCAAGTTCCCTCCTTCCTTCTCAAGTTCCTTCCTTCCTTCTCAAGTTCCCTCCTTCCTTCCCAAGTTCCCTCCTTCCTTCTCAAGTTCCCTCCTTTCTTCTCAAGTTCCCTCCCTTCCTTCCTTCCCAAGTTCCTTCCTTCCTTCCCAGTTCCTCCTTCCTTCCTTCCAAGTTCCTCCTTCCTTCCTTCCGTTCCCCTTCCTTCTTCCAAGTTCCTCCTTCCTTCCTTCCAGTTCCTCCTTCCTTCCTTCCCAAGTTCCTCCTTCTTCCTTCCAAGTTCCTCCTTACTTCCTTCCCAAGTTCCCTCCTTACTTCCTTCCAGTTCCCTCCTTCTTCCTTCCCAAGTTCCTCCTTACTTCCTTCCCAAGTTCCTCCTACTTCCTTCCCAAGTTCCTCCTTACTTCCTTCCCAAGTTCCCTCCTTACTTCCTTCCAAGTTCCTCCTTACTTCCTTCCCAAGTTCCCTCCTTACATCCTTCCCAAGTTCCCTCCTTACTTCCTTCCTTCCCAAGTTCCCTCCTTCCTTCCCAAGTTCCCTCCTTCCTTCCTTCCCAAGGTCCCTCCTTCCTTCCTTCCTTCCCAAGTTCCTCCTTCCTTCCTTCCCAAGTTCCCTCCTTCCTTCCTTCTTAAGTTCCCTCCTTACTTCCTTCCCAAGTTCCCTCCTTACTTCCTCCCCAAGTTCCCTCCTTCCTTCCTTCCCAAGTTCCCTCCTTACTTCCTTCCTTCCCAAGTTCCCTCCTTACTTCTTTCCTTCCCAAGTTCCCTCCTTCCTTCCCAAGTTCCCTCCTTACTCCTTCCCAAGTTCCTCCTTCCTTCCTTCCGAAGTTCCCACCTTCCTTCCTTCTCAAGTTCCCTCCTTACTTCCTTACTTCCCAAGTTCCCTCCTTCCTTCCTTCCCAAGTTCCCTCCTTCCTTCCTAAGTTCCCTCCTTCCTTCCTTCCTAGGTTCCCTCCTTCCTTCCTTCCCAAGTTCCCTCCTTCCTTCCTAAGTTCCCTCCTTCCTTCCTTCCCAAGTTCCCTCCTTACTTCCTTCCCAGGTTCCCTCCTTACTTCCTTCCCAAGTTCCCTCCTTACTCTTCCAGTTCTCCTTCCCTTCCCAAGTTCCTCCTTTTCCTTCCCAAGTTCCCTCCTTACTTCCTTCCCAAGTTCCCTCCTTCCCTTCCTTCCCAAGTTCCCTCCTTCCTTCCTTCCCAAGTTCCTCCTTCCTTCCTTCCAAGTTCCTCCTTCCTTCCTTCCCAAGTTCCTCCTACTTCCTTCCCAAGTTCCTCCTTACTTCCTTCCCAAGTTCCTCCTTACTTCCTTCCCAAGTTCCCTCCTTACTTCCTTCCCAAGTTCCCTCCTTACTTCCTTCCCAAGTTCCCTCCTTACTTCCTTCCCAAGTTCCCTCCTTACTTCCTTCCCAAGTTCCCTCCTTACTTCCTTCCCAAGTTCCCTCCTTACTTCCTTCCCAAGTTCCCTCCTCACTTCCTTCCCAAGTTCCCTCCTCACTTCCTTCCTTCCCAAGTTCCCTCCTTCCTTCCTTCCCAAGTTCCCTCCTTCCTTCCTTCTCAAGTTCCCTCCTTACTTCCTTCCCAAGTTCCCTCCTTCCTTTCTTCCCAAGTTCCCTCCTTCCTTCCTTCCCAAGTTCCCTCCTTACTTCCTTCCTTCCAAAGTTCCCTCCTTACTTCCTTCCCAAGTTCCCTCCTTCCTTCCTAAGTTCCCTCCTTCCTTCCTTCTCAAGTTCCCTCCTTCCTTCCTTCTCAAGTTCCCTCCTTCCTTCCTTCTCAAGTTCCTCCTTCCTTCTCAAGTTCCCTCCTTACTTCCTTCCCAAGTTCCCTCCTTCCTTCCTTCTCAAGTTCCCTCCTTACTTCCTTACTTCTCAAGTTCCCTCCTTACTTCCTTCCTTCCTTCTCAAATTCCCTCCTTCCTTCTCAAGTGCCCTCCTTGCTTGCTTCCTTCCTTCTGAAGTTCCCTCCTTACTTCATTCCTTCCCAAGTTCCTTCATTCCTTCTAATGTTCCCTCCTTCCTTCCTTCCCAAGTTCCCCCCTTCCTTCCTTTCCAAGTTCCCTCCTTCCTTCCTTCCCAAGTTCCCTCCTTCCTTCCTTCCCAAGTTCCCTCCTTCCTTCCTTCCCAAGTTACCTCCTTCCTTCCTTCCCAAGTTACCTCCTTCCTTCCTTCCCAAGTTACCTCCTTCCTTCCTTCCCAAGTTACCTCCTTCCTTCCTTCCCAAGTTACCTCCTTCCTTCCTTCCCAAGTTACCTCCTTCCTTCCTTCCTTCCTTCCCAAGTTCCCTCCTTCCTTCCTTCCCAAGTGCCCTCCTTACTTCCCTTCCTTCTTCCATCATTGCTTGCTTCTTTTTTCCTTGCCTCCTTCTTTCCTTTCCGCCTTCCTTCTCTCTCTGCTTCATTCCCTCCATCCTTGCTTCCTTCTCTCCCTCTCTTCATCTGTGTTGACTGATATCATTATTGACTTATTGATTCTCCTTCTCTCTCCCCTCTCTCTCTCTCTCTCTCTCTCTCTCTCTCTCTTTCTCTCTCTCTGTATGCCTTATGTATACAAGTAAAAGATAATACAGAGAGAGAAAGAGATTAATTTCAATATAATTTTCCCAGACAGGGAGAAAGAGAATAAGGAGAAAAAAATAAAGCCAGCTTTACTAGCTAGAGAGCTATCTCACTATCTCTCAACCCCTGACTACGTATGTACAAGTTAATTACCAGCTCTATAAGTGATAAGACTAATTATCACTAGGCAATTAACCTCTCTCTCTCTCTCTCAAGTAGGATTTGTATTAAAGGGCTCTTGATCCTAGGAGACAAAGCTAGTTTACTGTCCACCTCATATCCATCACTACTACGAGCACTACTAGCACCACTATCAGCACTACTAGCACCACTACCAGCACTACAACTAGCACCAGAGGCACTACTAGCACCACTACCAGCACTACAACTAGCACAGAGGTACTACTAGCACCACTACCAGCACCACTACAACTAGCACCAGAGGTACTACTAGCACCACTACCAGCACCACTACTAGCACCACTACCAGTACTACTAACACCACTAACAGTACTACTAGCACCACTATCAGCAACACTACCAGCACTACAACTAGCACCACTACAACTAGCACCAGAGGTACTACTAGCACCACTACCAGCACCACTACAACTAGCACCAGAGGTACTACTAGCACCACTACCAGCACTACTAGCAACACTGACTTGGTGGAGTTGCTGGTATTGATTCTTGGGTCAGTGGGCTCAGACCTGTTCCCTCCCTCCACACCTCCCTCCTCCCTCCCTCCCTCCCTCCCTCCACACCTCCCTCCCTCCCTCCCTCCACACCTACCTCCCTCCCTCCCTCCACACCTCCCTCCCTCTACATTCCCTCCTCCCCCTCCCTCCTCCTCCCTCCCTCCACAACTCCCTCCCTCCACCCCTCCCTCCCTAACTCCCTCCTCCACCCCTTCCTCCCTCCACAACTCCCTCCCTCCACCCCTCCCTCCCTCCACAACTACCTCCCTCCACCCCTTCCTCCCTCCACAACTCCTCCCTCCCTTCTCCCTCCCTACACACCTCCCTCTCTCTCCCTCCCTACACACCTCCCTCTCTCTTCCTCCCTCCATAACTCACTCCCTCCTCCCTCCCTCCACAACTCCTCCTTCCCTCCACACCTACACACCTCCCTTCTTCCCTCCACACTCCCCTCCCTCCCTCCTTCCACATCCTCCCCTCCTTTCCTCCACACCTCCCTCCTTCATTACCTCCATTTTCTTCTTTCCAATTTCTTTCCCCCACTCTTCTTCCTCTCTTCTTATTTATTCTTCCACTCTCTTAATCTCATACTATACTTCAATTCTTCCTTCTCACTTACTCTCCTTCTTTCATTTATTCCACTTCCTTGCTATAAAAACACCAGCAGGTAACAATAAAAACAATAATTCAGAGAATCTATACACTGAGACATGCACCTCTCAGTGTATATACACTGAGACATGCACCTCTCAGTGTATATACACTGAGAGGTGCATGTCACGTGTCACCACGTGTCACCACGTGTCTTGCGTCACCACGTGTCTTGTGTCACCACGTGTCTTGTGTCACCACGTGTCACCGTTGACAGATGACGTAATACTCAAGGAAGCATGTTTTTCCCACGGTTTGTTTAGAATTCCCACGGTTGAGTTGAAGTTCCCACAGTTAAAGCAGGTTCTATAAAATTCTTATATATATATATATATATATATATATATATATATATAAACCTCCAAAATTATGGATAATATTAACCACCAACTAATTATCCCAATTATCTAAGAATACCATCACTATCAGGATTATTCCAAGAACATGTACATAATTGTGTATATACATTATAATGATAATAATTTGAGATTATTACAATAGTATGATAATAATAATAATATCATTCATTCCCTCCCAAAACATTATTGTTATAATCATTATCACTAAACATATTATCATCCGCTATCATCACAAGCCTATCACCACAAGCCTATCATCATCACAAGCCTATCATCATCACAAGCCTATCATCATCACAAGCCTATCATCATCACAAGCCTATCATCATCACAAGCCTATCATCATCACAAGCCTATCATCATCACAAGCCTATCATCACAAGCCTATCATCATCACAAGTGTATCATCACAAGCCTATCATCACAAGTGTATCATCATCACAAGCCTATCATCATCACAAGCCTATCATCATCACAAGCCTATCATCACAACCCTATCATTATCACAAGCCTATCATCATCACAAGCCTATCATCATCACAAGTGTATCATCATCACAAGCCTATCATCATCACAAGTGCATCATCATCACAAGTGTATCATCATCACAAACCTTCATCATCACAAGCCTATCATCATCACAAGTGTATCATCATCACAAGTGTATCATCATCACAAGTGTATCATCATCACAAGTGTATCATCATCACAAGTGTATCATCATCACAAGTGTATCATCATCAAGTGTATCATCACAAGTGTATCATCATCACAAGTGTATCATCATCACAAGTGTATCATCATCACAAGCCTATCATCATCACAAGTGTATATAAAGCATCATCACAAGCTATCATCATCAAGTGTACATCATCACAAGGTATCATCATCACAAGCTATCATCATCACAAGTGTTTTCATCACAAGCTATCATCATCACAAGTGTATCATCATCACATTATCTATCAAGTTATCATCATCACAAGGTATATCATCACAAGTGTATCATCATACAAGTATCATCATCACAAGTGTATCATCTCACAAGTGTATCATCATCACAAGCTATATCATCACAAGTGTATCAATTCTACAGTGTATCATCATCACAAGTGTATCATCATCACAAGTTTATACATCATTCACAAGTTCATCATCACAAGTGTATCATCATCACAAGTGTATCATCATCACAAGTGTATCATCATCACAAGCCTATCATCATCACAAGTGTATCATCATCACAAGTGTATCATCATCACAAGTGTATCATCATCACAAGTGTATCATCATCACAAGTGTATCATCATCACAAGTGTATCATCATCACAAGTGTATCATCATCACAAGTGTATCATCACAAGTGTATCATCACAAGTGTATCATCATCACAAGTGTATCATCATCACAAGTGTATCATCACAAGCCTATCATCATCACAAGTGTATCATCATCACAAGCTATCATCTACAAGACTCATCATCACAAGTGTATCATCACAAGTGTATCATCATCACAGTGTATCATCATCACAAGTTATCATCATCACAAGCTTATCATCACAAGTTATCATCACAAGTGTATCATCATCACAAGTTATTCATCATCACAAGTGTATCATCATACAAGTTCATTATCATCACAAGTATCATCTACTAAGTGTATCAATACAGTTCATCACAAGCCTATCATCATCATAAGTGTATCATCACAAGCCTATCATCATCACAAGTGTATCATCATCACAAGCCTATCATCATCACAAGCCTATCATCATCACAAGCCTATCATCATCACAAGCCTATCATCATCACAAGCCTATCATCATCACATGTGTATCATCACAAGTCTATCATCATCACATTTGTATCATCACAAGTAATTATCATCACAAGTCCTATCATCATCACAAGTCTATCATCATCACAAGTCTATCATCATCACAAGTCTATCATCATCACAAGTCTATCATCATCACAAGTCTATCATCATCACAAGTCTATCATCATCACAAGTCTATCATCATCACAAGTCTATCATCATCACAAGTCTATCATCATCACAAGTCTATCATCATCACAAGTCTATCATCATCACAAGTCTATCATCATCACAAGTCTATCATCATCACAAGTCTATCATCATCACAAGTCTATCATCATCACAAGTCTATCATCATCACAAGTCTATCATCATCACAAGTCTATCATCATCACAAGTCTATCATCATTTGAAGGTAATTTGTAAAAAAATCCAGTAGTTTATCTGACTTAGTATACAAATAATATTTTTTTCCTTCAGCTAACACCAGCTAACACCAACTAACACCAGCTAACACCAGCTAACACTAGCTAACACCATCTAAGACAGTCAGTTGAGAGAGTCAGCTTGCTGTTAAGTGTACCTGTCTAAGACGGTGATTGTCTTCAACAGTAATTAAGATATTCACAGTTATGTGTCAGTGGGAGAGGATAGTGAAGTGATCTTTGACTTACTGAACACGTAAGAGAGGATAGTGAAGTGATCTTTGACTTACTGAACACGTAAGAGAGGATAGTGAAGTGATCTTTGACTTACTGAACACGTAAACAATGACAAAGTATAATAATCATCTCTAGACGACCATCCAACTGGGAATATTCTCCACTCTCAACTGCAAGACTTTCCTTGTGTTTTCCTTATATTTTTCAACGTCTTCGACCGAAATAATTCTCATCCATATTTTGGTATCGCTCACAAGCGATACGAGACTGTCAACTATGCGCATGAGAAACAAGAAAAATACCAGACTGCAGAGATGAATTCTTGGTATTTAAAATGAGAGTGAATGTGATATTGGACCCACAAGACTTACTGGCAGGATCCAAGTCTTAGCCAGTACATATGTGGGTCCACTGCCTCTTCCCTGTAAACATCTCTGTGCCAGGCTTATATCTTCTAATGAGGTGTGTTTCATCTACTTGGGTGTTTCAACACTGCCAGCACTATGATCTTGATGCAATAAATAAGATTTTGTTGGGATTTTCAACCCGGAGGGTTATCCACCCAGGATAACCCAAGAAAGTCAGTGCGTCATCGAGTATTGTGTGTCTTATTTCCATTGTGGTCCTTCAATCTTGTGCCCTTAGGATGCCACCCATACCAATCAACTAACACCACAGGTACCTACTTAGGTGAACAGGGACACCCGGGATTGAACCACGGACACTCAGTGTGTGAGGCGAGAGCATTGCCAACTTCATTCTTCGTGTGGACGGTGCGCTGAAAAAAATCCCACAAGAGTTTACGTGGTCAGGTGTGAGAGCCAGAATAAACAAGGCACGATTCTTCAAGGTATTAACTATGACACAACCTGTGTAATAATTCGCTACACGACCTGTAGATGGCACGCAAACATCTTTCACTCTGGGGCAGTCAACAGTGATGCAGGGTGTGACTGGTCACCCCACTACTGTCACACCTGTGACCATACTAGTAGTGTGCATCAACCACCTACACACAACTTAATATATATGGACGGTGACTAATGCCACCAGAAGATGCCAGTGTAACTGACACCTGTTGACCTTACTGTGGCACCTGTTGACCTTACTGTGGCACCTATTGACCTGGGAAGTGGTGAAAACAGGACTTACTCCTTTAGCCTTTTTCAAAACTCACAGAAAACTTGCATAAAAAAAACCTGACCATCTGCAGCAGATGGTGACAAATTATGTAAAGCTAGCTAGTGAGAATGGCGCCTCTGAACACAGATACACAATTACAAGATAAAATAAATAAAACATTATAAGAGAGGAGGAGGCGTTTGTGTGAGCAAACACTGGCAGGGAGAGGCATTGTTGCTGTAGGTGGTAAAGGAAAGTGGTTATGAAAGCAGAAAAGTGCAAACTGTGTTGTTTGCTCTCGTGCATTAACTCGCCACTGCTGCAGACTGACAACCTTGTAGTCTTGTGAGCAAGAGATGGACAGGTCAGTAACTTTCTTCATGGAACACTGCCCACTCAAGAAGAGGAACTTAGACACATGTGCAACATCTATATATATATTTATTTGTAGAAGTTTCGCCCTCCAGTGGCTTTATCAATACAATACAAGGTTATAATGTGAAGACTGTAGAACTATATACATAAGATGAGGTAATCAGTCCCTCGACTGACAGAGTATGTTCCACTGACAGTATGACCCACTGACAATATGAACCACTGACAATATGACCCACTGACAATATGACCCACTGACAATATGACCCACTGACAATATGAACCACTGACAATATGAACCACTGACAATATGAACCACTGACAATATGACCCACTGACAATATGACCCACTGACAATATGACCCACTGACAGAATGACCCACTGACAGAATGACCCACTGACAGGATACAACCCACCTGTCATATCCTGGAAGTGGGTCACTCCTTTGCTTAAACCCACGTCCTGAATGCTCTACAGTGAGTCTATACAACGAAGTCATAATATACAGCGAGTCTCCATAATTTATTCGTTATTTACAACGAGTCTATACATTGTTGCAATCTTTTACAAGCGTCACCTGACATCATTTACACCTGTTGTTTACAAGCGTCGCTAATTACCCTCCCGTCCTGGTCCTGACATTAATGGACCGGAGACCAAACAGTCTGGGACACAAAAAATGCTTTGCTGGAACTCATATTGATTCTTGAGTGTATAAAAATGGTGACAATTGCATCGTCGGTGTGTGTGTGTGTGTTTGCCAATATGTGGTTGCAAAAGTCGAGTCCTAGCTCCTGGAACCACCTCTCAGCTGCAGTGCTGAGGGTCTGCAGGATGAGACATGTGCCCACTGCCAAAAATAGCAACAATTTGAAGGAAGTCCCTAGAGTGACGTGCACTCAGCCCTGAGACGGACAGTCTCCTTGTCGGACTTTGCTTTCCTGCCCATTTTCTGAGGAGAGTGCAACGGACAAGTGTTGTAACAGCAACATACACAGCAAGAGGCATTCTTAAGCTTCCCCAGTGCTCGGGCCTCGGTCCAAAGCTGGGGTGTGGCTCGAAAAGGATCCTGTAGTGCTTGCTGCCTTTGCATCTCCTGACATCGTCTGCTGCTATACAGATACTACACCCTTCGAGCCCCGTTGGGGCGGGGAATGGGGCTAGGACTTGGGACAGTTGGATCCTAACAGACGAGGAGGTACTTGTACCTCCTCCCATGGCAGACATTGGTCTGAAACACTCCCTCGACAGGGAGCCAAGGCCGGGCCACCTCTTGGAAAAGGCCCGAGCCGAGCGATTATACTGGCGAATCTAGAACAGAACAGCACATATTTTTGCGATGGGGCTGTCCCAGTTAGACTGTAAGCCAACGTTACATCTGGTTTTGGGTATATAGTAGTGAGTCTCCCACTCAGTAACGACCCCAGTGTAGCCAAGGTGCTATACATCTGCCGCACCATCCATGTTATTTACAACAATTTGTTTTATTATCTCGTCTGATGCCATGAAGAAGGATAAGAAAGTTGCCACAAGTACTACTACTTCTAGTTTTACTACTACGATTATATTAAGCCTTGCACCTCACTCTAATACCTATATATATCCTCAGTGTCCATGTATTGTTTGTAACGGCTTGACAAAGCTCCTGGAGAGCGAAACGTTGCCACAATAAAATGTCCCATTAGTTGCACTTGTGTCCTTTTACTTAACACAATTTGGGTGTCCCGCAGCTCGATCGCTACCGTACTCAGCTCACACACTGAGGTCCGGGGATCGATTCCCCGGTACGACTGGAAAACATTTAGGACGTGTTTCCATAAGACACATGTTGTCTATGTTCACCCATCTGTAAAATGGGTACCTGGGTGTTAGTGGACTGGTGTGGGTCGCATCCTGAAGACAAAATTGACCTAATTTGACCGAAATGCTCAGCATAACAAGGGGCTTTCTATATAGTAGTATGTCGCTGATGTCAGCTATGGTCAGTATATCTTGTACATGTAATTATTATTATGATAAGGTACCCATATTCCCAGTGTACCATGTCTGAGTGAACGTAAGGTTTGCATCCCCTGTCCCTCTGGAAGCCAGAGGCGCAGGACACTTTTTAACATGGACTTCAGAAGGCTGTGTCAGTCCTCAAGTTTGTGACTGTTGAAGGCTGGGGAGCATCACTAAAAGTGAGCAGACAGGAGTGGTCATGTACCTCAGTGACTCCAACCCAGCCTTCCATCTTCCTCAGGTCGGAGATTTCTTTTTTTGTATAGAATTTGGTCAGTGGCAGTGGAAATTGGTATATTTGAGATGAATGTGTGACGTACATTTTATGCGCAGAAGTAAGCGTGTAGAAATTAGAAGACTGGGGCTACCAGAGGCATAATTCAGCGGGGTTTTTCTTTGAGGTGGTTTGTGCATTTAGAGAGGATGGAGTAGAATAGGATGACCAAAAGGATGCATAAATCTGGAGTGGAGGGAACGAGGGGCGAGAGTCGTCCCAGGAGTCTACCTGAAGAGTGTTCCGAGGCCCAACGACCCCATTACCCACACCAGACCTGGTGGCTCAGGGGCCCTCATCAACCGGTCTTCAGTAAGGACTGATCTGGTGGAGGTCGGGGAGGGTACTTAGCGCCTCGTACGTCGCATTACCAGTCAGTAAATGGATCGCATTTCACCTGAATATTCAACCTTATCTAAAATAACAACCACGCTGGATTAAGGTGTCCCGTACCTGGGTTGGTAGCGCACTCATCTTACACACAGAGGATCATGGTTCGATCCCCGGTACGAGTGGAAACATTAAGACGTGTTTCCTTAAGATACCTGCTGTCACTGTTCACCTAACAGTAAGTAGGTACCTGGGTGAGAGAGAGAGAATTTCCCACCCACACAACTCTAACAGTAAATATACCCTAAAAAAACTGAGTCAAAGTGAGTGAACAAGGGTGAGTATGAATGAATGAGTGTATGAATGAACGAGTGAGTGAGTGAACATAAACAATTAACAATAACTTCAGCAGTTGGTCATCCACACAGATGTCACAGAAAACAGGTCCAGCCAGGGCCAGACGCAGGGCACACTCCTCTAAAGTGCTCTGGCGCCACCCACCCCCCATATTTGCCCTCCTCCAGCGCCCCCCGGGGGGCATAACCAAGTCCATCCGTCGGAAAGGGAAGTGTAGGGCAAGAAGAAGTGATTAATACATGTGTAGAGCAAGGGGAAAGGCTGGGAGGGGCAAGAACAAGGATAAGGAACAGGACAAGAAGGGGGGGTTATGGGCCCACAGGAGGCGTGGTTTGAGAGAGGCGTGGCTTTAAGACAGGCGTGGCTCTGAAGGAGGCGCAGACTGAGACAGGCGTGGCTCTTAAGGAGGCGTGGCTCTGAAAAAGGCGTGGTTTGAGAGGCGTGGCTCTGAAAGAGGCGTGGTTTGAGAGGCGTGGCTGAGGGGGCAGGGAAGGACGAGCTTAAAGGGGTGGGGCTGGTAGAACCTCGCTCAGTGAGGGGTGAGACGCCGCTCTGAGGGGAGAGGAATACACACAGATGTCAGAGGTATACAAGCAGATGACAGACGTATACACACAGATGACAGACGTATACACATAGATGACAGACGTATACACACAGATGACAGACGTATACACACAGATGACAGACGTATACACACATGACAGACGTATACACACAGATGACAGACGTATACACACAGATGACAGACGTATACACACAGATGACAGACGTATACACACAGATGACAGACGTATACACACAGATGACAGACGTATACACACAGATGACAGACGTATACACACAGATGACAGACGTATACACACAGATGACAGACGTATACACACAGATGACAGACGTATACACACAGATGACAGACGTATACACACAGATGACAGACGTATACACACAGATGACAGACGTATACACACAGATGACAGACGTATACACACAGATGTCAGAGGTATACAAGCAGATGACAGATAATAATAATAATATCTTTATTTCTACAAGTACATGTACAAGGTATACAGACCATAGCTGACATCAATGACATACTACTATATAGAAAGTCCCTTGTTATGCTGAGCATCTCTGGGAAATTAGGTCAGTTTTGTCCCAGGATGCGACCCACACCAGTCCACTAACACCCAGGTACCCATTTTACTGATGGGTGAACATAGACAACCGGTGTAAGGAAACACGTCCGATGTTTCCACCCCTTCGCCGGGAATCGAACCCGGATCCTCACCGTGTGAAGCGAGAGCTTTTGCCACCAGGCCACACAGATGACAGAGGTATACACGCAGATTGTAAATATAAGAATAATAATAATAATTAGTAGTAGTTGTAGTAGTAGCAGTACATGTAGATGTACAGGACACACGGGCTAAACCCGTAGTGACCATACGGAAGACAATCAGGTTTCATTCAATGAAGAGCAGAATAGCCTCACTGAAGAGAAGAAAATAGTACTTAGAAGGAAGGAAGGAGGGATGGAGGGAGGGAGGGAGGGTTCTGAGAGGCTGAGGGAAGGAGACAGGTGCATGGAAGGAGAATAGGGAGAGGTGCAGTAGGAGGAGGGGTTAGAAAACGAAGCGGACAGGTGTCGAAGAAAAGAATAGAGGTGGATATGAACGGAGGAGACGAGGAAGACCTATGAGGGAGGGAAAGAGGAATAAGTGCAGAGGAAGGAGGTGTAGTGAATTATGTTGAAGAGGGAGATAGAGGCTAGAGGAAGAAAGGGAGGAAAAATTGGGAGAAACTAGAGGAGGAAAAGGAAAGACGCAGCGAGAAAGAGAGAGGAAGCAAAGGGAAACAAAGTGTAACAGATGAGGAAGAGAGAGAACAGAGATGGACGCAACTGTCATACTTAACAGTAGTTCTATCTGAATCCACAGTACTCAACACGTAATTCTCTCTAATACTGTTGTTACACTGCCACCCCCTCCTCCCTACTAACCTCTTCCTCCTGCCTCCCCCTACCCCGTCTGTCTCCTTATTTACAAGCGTGACAGTAACACTAGGGGAGGCAGAAGCCTGTCACGAGGGTCGTAACACGTCACCAACTTTGTCCAGCAAATCTAAATTAGTGACATTTAAATTTAACAAGCTTGAAAAGTTCTTGGAACACATCAGCTGTTCTGTGTCACAGCTGATAAAAACGGATCTGTCATAGTGCAAGATTTACAAATATGCAATAGACGATTTCCGCTATCAGGCGCTGTTGATGATGGCTCCGAGAGGGGGCTGTCAGTTCCTGCTTTCCCACTGAGGAGGAAGACAAGCAGGATCAATGGGGTGGTGTGTTGACGTGAAGATGACGAGGAAGGAGGCCAATATTAAGCTCCTGAGCAGCAGGTCATCAAGCGAATGTTGCTGGAAGCTCATAGGAAGGAAGCTGCGCCTACAGCAGGAGTCCTCAAGCAACACCGAGACGAGAGATGATGCTGAGGCAGCTTGCTGAGGCACGTCAATGTCCAAGAGTCCATATCTTTCCTAATGAGACTAGGATCGGAAGCCGGCCGGCTACCTCCTTCCCGACGATATCAGGCATCCTCTCCTGTCTCAGTGGACGACGAGCCGACTACTGGGGTAAAACTTTTTGCCTTCAGGTGAGAGATCTGGTTCTTCATTCACTGACGATGGATCGATGGACGACTGATGGTCAGCTCAAAGAGGCTCTGGTTGAATGACTGGGCGGTAGAGGCGAGGATGAAGGTCGCTTTGCAGTTAAAAACTTTGGTTTAATCAAGTTTTTAACCGTAAAGCAACCTTTATCCTCGTCTCTACCGCCCAGTCATTTAACCACAGCCTCTCTGAGAGCTGACCATCAGTCGTCCATCTATCCAAAGTACTCCCCTAGTCGTGCTCTAAGGAGGGATGCCTAACATCGTCAGGAAGAAGGCAGTGGACCAGCTTCCCTTCCTGGTCTCTGGAAATACCCAGTATCAGCTCCTGGGAGTCCCGTAACTCTAAGCTGGGACCGGGAGAGCCATGGCGGATGCCGAAGAGCATGTCCTCGTGGAGTGGAACTTGGAGAGGATCCTCGGAATGTATTTCAATACCATCGTGGCAGAAAGAGCAGAGATCAATGGTAAGTGCATCTTGCTAGGTTGCAATGTGGAGAATGAACTTCGTGCAACTTGTCACCCCCTCACGTTCTAGAGAATGTCCTGGAGGTGGTATTTTCAACTCTCTATGAGTCTGTTGATTAAGACACATGTGCAACAGTTGGGTATATTTACTGTTGAAACGTTTCGCTTATACAGTAGGCTTCTTCAGTCAAATACAGAGACAGCAGGTGTTGTAGTGAAATAAAGATAATATAATCGGTCCATCAACCTTGGAGAAAGTATGAGGTGGTCAGTCCCTCAGGCTGAGGAACTGACCACCTCAAATAACCACATAACCGCCTCAACTGCTTTAACAAAGTTCCTGGAGAGCGAAACGTTGCCACAATAAAACGTAGCATTAGTTACACTTGTGTACTTTTACTTAACATATTGTGGTTATTTCTACCAATATTATTACAAGCCATTACTCCCCAGTTATGAGACCGTCAACATTACAAAGGTGACAGTGAACAAACTTGACAAACCACCTTTGGTAGTCGAGCGAAAAGCTGTTCCTGACGTATATTTGGAAACGGTAAAGCGATAAAGTAAAATGAAGAGGACTTTAGGAAATTCTGAAGATGGTCCCTGATTTAGGCCGAAACAAACAGATTCTTTCTACACCGTATTTATCAGGTTTTTCTGCTGACAGTGTTCTCGCTGGAAGACTGGAGAAGGAGAGGCAATGTGATAACGTTAGGGGAAGTCATAGGAAAATGTGAAGCAGACACGGAGGATTGTACATAAATGGTATACAACACAAGAAGAATTACAGGAGGTGAAGAATAAGAAGAAAATAGAAACTATTTTTAAACTATTCTCTCACTCTCTCTCTCTTTTTCTCTGTGTTTTCTTGTCTCTCTTTCTCTCGGTCTTCCTCTCTATCCCCCTCTTTGTCTTCCTCTGTGTCAATGTTTTCTTGTCTCTCTGTCTTCCCCTCTCTCTCTGTCTTCCTCTCTCTGTCTTCCTCTCTCTCTCTCTCTGTCTTCCTCTCTCTCTGTCTTCCTCCCTCTCTCTGTCTTCCTCTCTCTGTCTTCCTCTCTCTCTCTCTGTCTTCCTCTCTCTCTCTGTCTTCCTCTCTCTCTCTCTGTCTTCCTCTCTCTATCTGTCTTCCTCTCTCTCTCTCTCTCTGTCTTCCTCTCTCTCTCTTCCTCTCTCTGTCTTCCTCTCTCTCTCTTCCTCTCTCTCTGTCCTCTCTCTCTCTGTTCTTCTCTCTCTCTCTCTCTGTCTTCTCTCTCTCTCTCTCTCTCTCTCTGTCTTCTCTCTCTCTCTCTCTGTCTTCCCTCTCTCTCTCTGTCTTCCTCTCTCTCTCTGTCTTCCTCTCTCTCTGTCTTCCTCTCTCTTCTGTCTTCCTCTCTCTCTCTGTCTTTCCTCTCTCTCTTCTTCCTCTCTCTTCTTCCTCTGTCTTCCTCTCTCTCTCTTCTTTCCTCTCTCTCTCTCTGTCTTCCTCTCTCTCTCTCTGTCTTCCTCTCTCTGTCTTCCTCTCTCTCTGTCTTCCTCTCTCTCTTCTTCTCTCTCTCTGTCTTCCTCTCTCTCTGTCTTCCTCCTCTCTCTTCTCTCTCTCCTCTGTCTTCTCTCCTCTCTCGTGTCTTCCTCTCTCTCTCTCTGTCTTCCTCTCTCTTCTTCCTCTCTCTGTCTCCTCTCTCTGTCTTCTCTCTCTCTCTCTGTCTTCCTCTCTCTCTCTCTGTCTTCCTCTTCTTCTCTCTCTCTCTGTCTTCCTCTCTCTCTCTCTCTGTCTTCCTCTCTCTCTCTCTCTGTCTTCCTCTCTCTCCTGTCTTCTCTCTCTCTCCTTCTTCTCTCTCTCTCTCTCTCTGTGTCTCTCTCTCTTTTGTCTTCCTCTCTCCCCTGTCTTCCTCTCTCTCTCTCTGTCTTCTCTCTCTCTCTCTTCTTCTCTCTCTCTCTGTCTTCCTCTCCCCTCTGTGTCTTCCTCTCTCTCTCTCTGTCTTCCTCTCTCTCTCTGTCTTCCTCTCTCTCTCTCTGTCTTCCTCTCTCTCTCTCTCTCTGTCTTCCTCTCTCTCTCTCTGTCTTCTCTCTCTCTCTCTCTTCCCTCTCTCTCTCTCTCTCTGTCTTCCTCTCTCTCTCTCTGTCTTCCTCTCTCTCTCTCTGTGTCTTCCTCTCTCTCTCTCTGTCTTCCTCTCTCTCTCTCTTCTCTGCTCCTCTCCCCTCTCTGTCTTCCTCTCTCTCTCTGTCTTCCTCTCTCTCTCTCTGTGTCTTCCTCTCTCTCTCTCTGTCTTCCTCTCTCTCTGTCTCTCTCTCTCTCTGTCATGTTGGAGGCTGCCCTGGTGCGCCCTGGGAAGGTTCTTACCTGTGCATGTAAGATGCTGCAAGATACAGAGTGACCAGCCTCCCACCTCAACATTTTTATGATAGTTCTTCCATCTTGGTAGACACTCACTCTCCTTACATCTGCACTACACATCTCTCACTGCCTCTTCCCCGACCCTGTGTACTTACCTAGTTGTAATTGCTGGGGTTAAGTCATAGCTCATAACCCCGCCCCTTCGCTGGTCGCTACTAGGTCCACTCTCTCCCTAAAGTTATGTATGGATCCTGCCTCCACTACATCACTCTCCAGATTGCTCCACTTCCTGACAACTCTGTGACTGAAGAAATACTTCCTAACATCCCTGTGACTCATCTCAAGTCTTCAACTTCCAACTGTGTCCCCTTGTTGCTGTGTCCCATCTCTGGAACATCCTGTCTCTGTCCACCTTGTCAATTCCTCTCAGTATTTTATATGTCGTTATCATATCTTCCCTATCCCTCCTATCCTCCAGTGTCGTCAGGTTGATTTCTCTTAATATCTCCTCGTAGGACATCCCCTTAGCTCCGGGACTAGTCTTGTTTCTTGACGTGCTTGACCAGGTATCTAGAGAGAGAAGAGAGAGAGAGAGAGAGAGAGAGAGAGAGAGAGAGAGAGGCTATGTATGTCTCACTCTCGTCTTCAGACAAACTCACCCTCTACAAACAAACCATGGAACGGGTGGGGTTAGAACCCATGGCAAATGAGTGGTAAAACTCCAGGCCAGTGCGTCAACCACTGGGCCAGCTGGCTACAATAATATTCACCCAACTAGGTATATTTCTATAAACAATAGGGAGGTTAGCATGGGCCACCACTGTGACCACAAATACAAGTTTTTACAGATGAATCTCGTGAGCAATGATGGCAGCTTTGAGGGGACATGAGCTAAACTTCATCACAGCCTCACTGGCGTGGGATTCATCTGTAAAAAAAAACAGCATTTGTGGTCACAGTGGTGGCCCATGCTAACCTCACTTTGGTGTATAAATATACCTAGTTGGGTGAATCTTACTGTAGCCAGCTGGTCCAGTGGTTAACGCACTGGCCTGGAGTTCTACCACTCACTTGCCATGGCTTCGAACTCCACCAGTTCCCTGGTTTACAATCTTGTCATTACGATTTCTTGAGTCACAGTCTAAGTTTAAGACAATTTCCTACGATTCGCACATTACGTCTTCTGAGAATTTAGTTCACTTGCCTAACAGTGTGTGCAGGGGTCGAGTCTAACATTGTGTGCAGGGGTCGAGTCTAACATTGTGTGCAGGGGTCGAGTCTAACATTGTGTGCAGGGGTCGAGTCTAACATTGTGTGCAGGGTCGAGTCTAACATTGTGTGCAGGGGTCGAGTCTAACATTGTGTGCAGGGGTCGAGACTAACATTGTGTGCAGGGGTCGAGTCTAACATTGTGTGCAGGGGTCGAGTCTAACATTGTGTGCAGGGGTCGAGTCTAACATTGTGTGTAGGGGTCGAGTCTAACATTGTGTGCAGGGGTCGAGTCTAACATTGTGTAGGGGTCGAGTCTAACACTTGTGCAGGCGGTCGAGTCTAACATTGTGTGCAGGGGTCGAGTCTAACATTGTGTGCAGGGGTCGAGTCTAACATTGTGTGCAGGGGTCGAGTCTAACAGTGTGTGCAGGGGTCGAGTCTAACATTGTGTGCAGGGGTCGAGTCTAACATTGTGTGCAGGGGTCGAGTCTAACAGTGTGTGCAGGGGTCGAGTCTAACATTGTGTGCAGGGGTCGAGTCTAACAGTGTGTGCAGGGGTCGAGTCTAACATTGTGTGCAGGGGTCGAGTCTAACATTGTGTGCAGGGGTCGAGTCTAACATTGTGTGCAGGTGTCGAGTCTAACATTGTGTGCAGGGGTCGAGTCTAACATGTGTGCAGGGGTCGAGTCTAACATTGTGTGCAGGGGTCGAGTCTAACATTGTGTGCAGGGGTCGAGTCTAACATTGTGTGCAGGGGTCGAGCAACATGTGTGCACATTAGTGTGCAGGGGTCGAGTCTAACATTGTGTGCAGGG